>JACBWW010000047.1:2197367-2347367 GCA_020086605.1 Lanius collurio
TGGCTTGTTCTTCTCCTCTTATCTTGTGTGTTTTTTCTCCTCTGTAGTTGGCTGCTCCATAGTTATTATCTGGTCCAAGGGGTAGCTAAATTGATGTTCACAGTGTTGGTATCAAATTGCAGAAAAAACAGCTGAAGAAAGAGGGAGCCTCATCCTGGGATCATCTGTTGCAACAGCTGTTGAAGATGTTTCAAGGCAGTGTAGGATGGCAAATACAGCAACCCACAGTACAGTAATTCCATGAGTATGTGACCTCACCCACTTGTCTATAGGGCATGGATCCATGCAGTGGGTGAACTTGAGGGGAAGTTATTTTGCAGAGCTTTATTTTGGAGTCAGTCTGAATCCCAAAGTGAGATCCAAGCACATACTTTCCCTACAGCAAAGCTGTTTAGCTCCCCCTGGTCAGGACTAGACATGACTTACAGTATGGGTGATGACAATACAAATTACTGATAAAGGTCATTTAAACTCATTTTGGGATGTAGATATTACAGATAAACTCCTAAAATATGGCATCAGCAAGAAGTGCAGTCTTGAGAATTGACACACTGCTCTGTCCAAAGGAGGATCTCACCATTCACTTTGAATATTGCCAGTGGGTTTGTTCTGGCAGCTGCAGCTCTCACTCTTCTTCTCCAGGATCTTGACATTTTATGTCCTTTACATTGGTGCCTTCCTCCCACCCTTTTCTATTTAAAGAAAAGAAAAATTAAAATCAGAAATTATTGGGCATTAATATGTTTCCACTTGATGCTTGTGTCATCACAGAGAACTTAAATGGACATCTGCTGGCAAGGAGAATTCATTGTTTCCCACTGTTTGTTCTTACTAGGGCAGATGTGTGGACTGATAGAAAAAGAATGTATGACTTTCTTGAACTCAAATGACTGTAGAACAGAGACACCAGAAATAATGTGCCTTAACTGGTAAACAGAATCAAAATGAGGTAAATACCTCTGAACCTGAGGTTGTAGATCTCCCAAAATGAATACTGGAATACTGTAACTGTTCTTTCTTTGATGATTGAGGTGGGGCCAATGTTTTGCATCACGTTCATAAAATCAACATCATATTTAGTGTCACTGGTAGCAGGTGGGGAGGAACTTAAGCATCAAACTCTTCTTCCCCAGAAACCTCTCTCTGAGGCATTCTGTCTCAATGTGATCAAATTAGAGTTTCATTCACCTCCTTTTTTAGAGCTTCTGCTTCCTGCTAAATAAAGCTGTCGAAGGAAGTGAGAAAAAAGAAGCTGATTGAAGCTTTAGAGTAGAGTTTGTCATACTCTGCCTGTCCAAGACCTCCTGCAAGGGAGTGTGACTGTGTTGTCACAGCCCCCAGCACTGCACAGACCTGCTCCACCACCATCACTTCCAAGGGCTGAGGCAGTAGCAGTATATATTAATAAAAAGAAAGAATTGAAGGTCAGATTTTGATCCTAAAGGGCTCAGTAAGGATGCCTGACCTCAGCAGAGTGTGTCAACTCACAGCAGAAGGAATGAGTTATCTCTCTTCACTTTGCCTCTCTGCCATATTAATTTGGTTGGGAGTGGTAAGGATTGTGGTTTGGGGACTGTTACCCAAACAGGTAATAGAGGCAGAGGGCTACACACCTGAAGGGTGCACTGTTCCACCAAGAAGTAAGAGAGACTGTTCCCACTCCTGTTTGCATTTCCACTGTCTGCAAGTACAATACCAAACATAGTCTGTAAGCCTGGTGGGAAGGGTTTTCTACTGAAAGGTTGGAAAAATAAAAGGATTCATAACAATTCTGTTCTCTCTGGTGGACTTGTTGGCTTTGTGATCAATTTGCCTTACTTCTACTGCATTCTGTAGTAATATGCAAATATAGAGATTGCTTATTGAACTAAAGATGATCAGTTTTTGCTAGATGAAATGAGAACTGAGCAGGTTTGGGCCAATTCCTGTAAAGAGGAGAAGTTAAATCTCTGTGCAGAGCCTCTGGGCTACCCCAGCAGGCACTGACTGTGTCCTGCCCTGCTGAAGGGCTGATCCTGGGTAGAGAGCAGCCCAAGGGTATTAAGGTGGTGCTGTGGTCCTCTTCAAGAGGCACTGTGAACCCACTTTACCTATTTATTACCAGAAGAAAGAAATATTACAACAATTGATCTTTAGGTGTAACCTAACTGGCTAGAAATTTGCTATCAGCCTGTTCTGTTTTCTCAGTGTATTTTCTTGATTGCTTTATCTAGTGATGTTTAGTATTCTTCATTCCTCTGTCATCTGATCTGTTGGGTGATAGTAGCAGATGTCAAAAGCAAGGATTTTGTGTTAGAAACCCTATCAAGGACACCACAGGCTTGATGTGGCAGAAGCAATAAGCTCTGCAGCTTCTGGTGTGCAGTGAGATTTTTCTTATCAATTAGCCCGCCACTCACAGGTTTGTGCCAGCTTCCTGGAGATAATTCTGCCTTCTCTATTGGGAAAGTTTTTTTTTCCCTGTAAAAACATCCCCCTCCATACTTCCCCCCAGTTGTACAGCTCTGTGGAGAAGGGTCATTGCTGAATTGTGCAGATTGTATGCTAAGAGCTGCATGTGAAACACTCTTCTGGAGCATAAATGTCAAAGTGTGTGGGGATCCAGGTCACAATTAAGCAGTCCTGGCCCCTTCTTTTTTTAGCAAACTACCCTGGACAAGTGATGATGCTTAATGCCACACTTAACATTGCTCACAGGCAGAGAGCTGTGCTGCACAGGGCTTGATTCTCTTTCTGATGGAAATTGCAGGTCTGGATACAGACTGAACAGGGGGTGGGCTCTGCCAGGAGCTGGCAGGGGCCCTGGGGAAGGCAGGGCAGAGGCTGTGTGAGGAACCCTTGGAAATAACCCATTCCTACCTCTGGTTTCACTCTCTGCAAGTTGAAAACCATCACTTTCACTGTTGCTACATATGAGTACCTCTCCTCAATTGAAAACAAAGGGCTGCAGGCTTGGGACTATAAACTACTTACAATGTGTATTACTTAAAATGTGTGCTCCCTTGAAATGCAGTATTTTATAGAGTTGGTCAGTAATTAAAACAGCTCCAGCCCAACAGGGTTAACTGCAACTTGGAATTGAACACTGTGGGCAGCAGAGACGAGCTTGCAGGCTGCCTCAGATCAGTCCCACTAAATTCCATGCTGGTTTATAATGATTCTTATAGTTCCTGCAGATTTATGTGTTCAGATCCTTTTTCATGATTTGAAGAGAGCTGAACTCAGTCTCAGTGAAGGTAGACAGAGTTCCCACCAGAGTTTTTAGGAAGGACATTGCTTTAGCTTACAGGCCTCTCTACAGGTGCAAAGTGCTCAGCCAGATGCTTGTAATTAAAAAAAAAAACATGGTCAGAGTTCTAGTCATATAAACATGCTTGGTTTAGGATAATCATTCCCTTCTTGTTCCAGGTAGATGGTCCCATCAGACCAATGCATTTCTTGTTTTCTTCTTTACATCAGCAAGTGTTGTTGGCACAAAATGCCTTTTTGATTCCCACAGTGTGATGGGGAGGCTCAGGCTGCCTGCCAAAAATCCTGGGGCTAAAGGCAGGAGATACTGAGTTGAAACACCTCTGACATTCCTGCTCTGCATGGGGTGCTGAATGTTGCCCCCATGTTGCAGCTTGGTTTGATGGGGAACTTTGGTCAAAATGTTTGATGCTGGAAAAAAAAATATTCTGTCACAGATGCTCATCAGTAGGAGCTACTGACAGAGTGCAAATGGCAGACAGTCAAGGGAAAGATCAATTTATTCCCTATGTGAATTTGCATTAAAGATGTTATGCTGGCTAAAAGTGTCCGGTGAAATGCTGGAAGCTCCCATGACAATTAGCAGGATTTACATAACCCCTTGTGGAATATTTGGATTTAGTTTTTATATATAATATAATTTAGAATAATATATCTCTGTCATTTTGTTTTCTTTACCTATTCCATGGTGGTAAAACTATTTGAATTCTCAAAGCAAGCTTCTTCAGTAGAGAAGGTCTTTGAGGAAAGCCCTTTGGCTTCATGTGTCCTTAGTCTGTAGCAGTTCAGCCCAGACTTCTGGCCAAGCTGTTGTTGTAGATGGGTCAAAATTCATAAGAAATTAAAACACTATAAATGGAATAAGTTATTAATGTGAGATCTAAAATGTGAACTATATCTTGTAAATTGTATATATGTTTAAACTTAGTTGTGTTCAGAGTACACCTTGGCAAGTCTCATGACATCTTGCTCAAGGAAGGTACTAATTAACATAAGAAGTGCAGGCAAGCTCAGGGGATGACCTCAGACCCATGATTTCATCCTACCCAACAAGAATCTTTTTCCATCTGAAAGAAGCAAGAGATAGGATCTGCTGCTCCCTGGACATTGCTGATAAATGGACCTATTGCTCGAGATACCTCATTGTCATCATACAAGGAAAGATCATCATAAGTTGGGATGAGTTACTGGAGACCATCAACCAGAGCACAAAGAGAATCCTTGGACACATCAACATCTAAATGGACCACTGAGCACCAGACCTGAGTATCATCAGAAGTGAAAAGGACAATGGATTTCATAGCCAAGAGCAAGAAAAACAGTATAAAAACTGGACTCAAACACCTCAAAGGTGTGCACTTACCTCTCTGAACTGCTGGTGGTCAGAGCTGTGTATGTGTCACCCAGAGTCAAGAACCTAGGCTTGGCCCTGTTTTCTTTTATAGTGGCTGATTTTGATTGTCAATTTGATTAAAATAAATTTTATTTGTTTTTATATTAAAAATTTGGCTTGCGCAAATTATTAATCTGATGAAACTGACATTTCATTTATAACACTGTGATAAAAACTTACCCAGCTCCTCCATGAGCTCCTGCAGATGTCCTCACTGGGGAGCTGGTGTGGGCAGTGCTCCCAGGGAGCTCCTTCCCAGGGCCTGCCCCAGTGTCCCTGCTTGTCCCACCTCCTTCCAGAGCTGTTCTCTCAGCTGCCAGAGTGGCTGTTGCCACAGTCCTGGGACCAGAGCTGCTGCAAAAATCCTCCATTGCTTTAGGACTGGGAAATCATCTCTCTGGGACACTGGAAAGTGCTGCCTCAAAGGCAAGCTCTGATGGCCATGTTCTGTTCATTTTAAAGGGAACTGGCGGAGTGGGAGAGAGATTCCTGCTGGCAGCTTTGAATTTCTGTGCTGAAAACTGGAGAGTCTTGCTAATGAAATATGTTGCATCTGTTTGCAGGAAAAATGAGAACCTTAGTTTTGAACTAATGTTATTTAACTCCTAACATGTGCTTACAAGCTACTTTATTTCTAAATATCCAAATAATGGGCAATTTCCCGGGAACTGGGGTAATTTTCTCCAAAAATTTTCATGTCCTTCACATTTTTCACCTTATTTTCTTTTCCCCTTCAGGCCTTTGTTCTTTGCCAAACTCAGCCTTCTCCAGAATTTCTCTGTCTGATTGTCTGAGCTGTAGTAGTACAGCTGTTTTACAAGTAGAGGGTTTGTTGTGGAAGAAGCTGAAATGCTTTCCTGGCATAAGAGAAATCTCTGCCAGGAGGAGTTCAAAGAGGAGAAAGCCTGGGCTAAGAAGATAACAGGCCATTAGTGATTTGGGTATTACAGCCTGCCTCAGGTGACCAGATAATATTCTTCCCACAAGCACAAACCTCCTCTTTGACCTGGGGCACATCATACCAACTCAGGCAGTCAGAGATATACAGGCAGCAGTGATCTGGACATTATGTAACCCCACTCCTCCCTGTAAGATAGCTCTGCTCCCACCTCTGTGGAGTGCTTAAAAAAATAAATGTATTAAAGACATTAGGACCTCCAGACACCAGCAACAGAAATGGATTAAGTGCATTAGCAGGGATCAGGAAAAGGGAAGCTCTGGCACAAAGGATCATCATTTGTTGCAAACTAGAATTAAATTTGAAAGCACAAGAGGGGTGGCTATGCTGAGCTCTCTCACAAAGTAAATTGGCATATGCTGAAGCTCTGCTGGCACAGCAATGCAGCTTCCTCCTGAAGGCATTCATACCACATCAGCAGGCTGGACAGGGGGACACTGCCCAAGAGTGGAAGGAGTATGAAGCAAAAAAGTTAAGGTGTGAAAATTAACAAAACAAAAAAAGCTGAAATGAGACATGCAATGTTGACCTATAATTTTAACCTGTGAAAGGGATTTTTGAGCTTTTCAAATATATAGCCCATGCTGTTTACTCAGTACAAGTCCTTTCCTGCAACTTTCTGTCATTCTGTGCTTGACACACTGAACTGTGGGTGGGTTCACTGAATTGTGGGTGGTTGCTGCATTTCCTGTCAGTCAGCCTGGAATTTCCCATATATCCACTGGAAAATGACACAAACAATAGCATTGTCTTTTCTGACTAAGGATCCTTCCTCAGGTTTGAATTTGCATGGCCTGCAAGATACCCATGTCTTTATCAGAAAACTTTAGTTCAGCATGAACAGGGTTAAAAAAAGGTGAAATATCTGGGATGGAATACATTTGTTTTCCATGATACAGTCTGTCCTGTAAACTTCTCCTGGGAATTGGTGGACAAAACTGATCACAGAATTGAGAAGGGACTACTTAGCCCAAGTAAAAAATAATACCATAAACAGGCCTGAGATTAATGCTCTCCACTTTATATATAAAACAAGGATTGCACCCTCATGACCACCAGGACCAGTGTGCAGAAAGTGGATCAGGAGTTCAGTGATCCTTTGGGCTTCTAAAGACAGTGTGTATTGGGTGGGGAGACACTGACAGTGCTGAACAGGCTGGGGGGGGTGAAATTGGCACTGAAAACCAGTGTTTCTAATGCACTTAGAAATGCTTCCTCTATTCAACAGATCTGAGAATGAAAGGGGTTTGAGGAATTTCCTGTTTTAAAAAATGTATTAAGCATTTACTAAAACATCTATTAACATGTGTTACTACATCCAAAACCATTTATTAAGGGACTGCCTGAGCATTGTGCAACTGTGCTACAGTTGCTATTCATGTACTCCAGGACATTCCTTTGGGATTTAAACTTGCACTGACAACAAAAAAGTCTTATTATTTTATAGCCCCATACAGCTTTCTTGGTTTTGCCACTCCAGATGACTCTGGTTGGAGAACAGGGTGGTTCTAGGAATACATATCTGCAGAAAACTGCCTCTCAGTTCATCTTCCATGAAAGGGACTTTCAGTTCTTGTTTTATTGTACACAGCAAGTGTCTGCAATGCATGATATAATCCTTTGGGCTATGGTGTATTTTAAAGGGCTAAAAGGGACTAGCCAATCAAATTCATTTTTTTATTAGTGATGTATGCTGCATATCTACCTCATGTTTATGAAATACTGTGTTTTTGTTGTGCTTCTAACTACAAGTCACTTCATCTGTATAAGAACCTTTGAAATATCCACTGGCAAAACTTGATGAGAAGCAGTAATGCCCTTGAAATGGAAATCTGAGAACAAAAACTGTGGGCATTTCAAAGAGACACCCAGAAAGAGTCAGAACCCAGAGCTCTCCACAAGGAGGAACAAATAGGTGATGGGCTCTCTCTGAGCACTGATCATCACTGCTTGAAAGATGCAGACCCAATGCCAGCATGGCATAAGCCATGAACTCTGCACCCTGATGGAATCAGGACCACCCTACCTCTGTCTTGTGCCTCTGGGAGTTTCACTGCTTTTGTTGGTTTAAAGTGTTTGCATTTCTTAGAGCTCACTTCTGACTAACAGCAAAATACTGAGGGACAGCTCCTGTGGGGTTTTAGTTAGGGAGGACATTTGCATAGAAAAGGGCTAAGTACCCCTCAAAACAAGGTTTTCTGCCCATCTGACAGCACTGTGTGTGGTTCAGGGAAAAGAATACCCAATCCCTCCTAGACAAAATCCTGGCACCTGCCCAGCCTGCTGGTCCCTTAACCTCTGTCCCCTTCCTACCCTTCCCTCCTTCTCAGTGACAGCCTTCTCCATGGAAAAAACTCTCCCTGCACATCTCCTGGATTTCCAGGAGCAATCCCCAGCTGTGACTGTTTTCAGAGGGACAGTGGAACACCACCAGGTGCTCTCCCTGTCCATACAGGAGTGCTCCTGTTGCATGGGACCGCACTGGTACCAGCTGGGCTGAGGGCTTTTCTCTCATACCACCCCAGGGGCAGCTGTGGAGGGAGGTAAATTTGAGGATACAAGGCAAGATATGTCACCTGCTCCCCTAGAATTTAGTCCTAACCTCTAACAGTCACTAGACTGAGCGCAGACCTTTAGTTTGAAATAATTGCTGTAATGCAGAGTAGTCTCTTTACCCACCCAGAAATCTATGTTGGTGTTATAACTGAGTCAGTCAAGCAAAGTTAAAAAAAAAACAACTGGGGAAAAAAAAAAAAGGAACCAATCCCTTCTGTTTTATTTTGAACAAGTTTTGTTCAACATTTTCATCCAAAGGATAGTGTAAACAAGATTTGAAGTGCAAGGCAACAGGCATGTGTTCTCTAGAGCATTCCAAAGAATTCCCTTCATGGCCCTGCTTGGAATGACTGTTGGTGGGTGGGCAAACTCTTGGGCTGTGCTGCCAGGGCCGTGCCCATCTCTACAGGCACAGAACAGCTCAGCTCACTGCTCACCCAGGCTGTGCCAGAAGCAGATATGGTCAAACCTGCCATGGCTCATGCATCCTCCCCCTGCATGGACTGGGCTGCCAGGAGTGACCCACGCTCCTCTGGGCAAGAATGGGAACTTGGTCAGTCTTAATTAGATCTTCATTAAGCCTTGGCACTATAAAGCTGGGTTTGTTGTACACAGAAGTGTGTGAATTTACACAGGAGGTCATTCCTGAACTTACACTTTGACTTTATTCCTCTCTTTCTCTTTGAATTTCTTTGACAAAATTACAGCTGAAATCCAAAGGATTCTGGTTTTAAGTCAATAGCAATCTAAGTTGTTGGAGTGCAGTGTGTGCTTTGTGATGAGGTTAGCAATGAAATGTTCACAGGTTTGAGGTATTATTATTTGAATCTTTATTCAGGTAGCTCGCTGAGGGAAGCATTCATAATCTGCATGAATTTCCAGTGCAATCAATGTAAAAATGAAAAAAAAAAAATTGGAAGCAGAAGTAATTAAACTGATAGTTAAGCACACACTGAAGGAACTGTGGGGTGCAGAAAGTCACACAGCTTATTTTTTCTGGAGTTTGCCTTTTGTTGCTTTCTTTCAAGTGATTTCAAAGCCTTTCCAAAGGGAAGATTAGTGCTGTTCCTGGATTAGGCTCCAAATTGGAGCAGCCACGTGGGATTTGTTTCCCCTGGAGTTCCTTGCCCAGCCTTCCTGAGCTCAGGTCCCCTGCCTCAAAACCTGCCACACACCAGGGCAGCCCCTGTGGCACAAACCTGTGTCTCATTATCTCCCTATTTGTGCCTGGGCAAAGGCCAAGTACGTGAATATATCATATTCTGGTTATGTCTCTGTCAAAGCAACCTGAAAACAAGTTTATTACCTTTTATGCTTTGGAGTGATAGAGCCAAAATCCTCCTCCAGCATCCAACTCTGTATTAGGGTTTGCTAAGTACCAGGCCCCCCCCTAGGAAAACTGCAGAGCAATAAAACCAGTGCCTTCCTTGCTGGCTCTGCCCATGTGGAGACTGCTGGGGCTTCAGGCAAGGCAATCACAGCAAGAGGAAAGGAACTGGGAATTTTCTTTGGCTGTTGGACTCACTGTACTCTCAAAGGGAAAAAAAAGCATCAGTAAAGCAGAAAAAAGCGTTCATAGCATTTGTAGGGGTGATTTACTGAGAACAAATTAGTTATTGCAACAAATATCTCATTTGATTGTGTTGTCATGCACTACTTTTCAATATTGCTGTTGCTGGGACCAAGCAGGAAATAAATGAAAACAAAGATGTAAAAGGAACATTTAAGTGTGAATTAATTAAATTTCCTCCAGAGCTAAGGTTGTTCTTATATTCCAAAACTGCAAAAATTACTGGAATTTCTTTCTTTTCTTCTACATGGGCATTCAGCTCCCCTCTTTTCTTTCCCCTATGTATGAGTAAACAGATAACTTACAGGGGAGTGAAGTTCTTGCTGGAGTGGAGAGAAGCTGGTGGGATTTTTCTCCCCTTGCAGTCAAATATTTTGCATTGAACCAGCAACTTTTTATAACTTCTTAGTGCCAAAGAAGTGGAGAAGTGGCAAGGGGAAACCACAAAACCTTTAGCAGTCTCTCAAGCTATGGAGCTAAAAAGGTATGAAGGTTAAGTGAACACAAACCCTTGGTTTCTTTCCCCATGAAGTGTCAGTGATTCCTCATATTCCTGCAGGAGCCCTGCCCAGAGATTAAAAAAGAATGTTAATATGAAGGCTGGGCTTGAGAATTTTCTTGAATTTATTTCTCGCATGTTTCTTAGATAGTTTTACATTATTTTGTGTCATAATGTAATAGAATTGATGGATGTTTTTATCCAGCTCTCCTCAGAGAATTGAAATTTAGTGATAATTGAAATATTTAAGAGTAGCTGCCCAATTTTTTTTTAAAAAGATTATTTATGTAGTGTATAATTTTGTTTCTCTGAAAAGTGGCCATGTATATTTTGTGGAATGCACATATAAATATGAAAGTTAAAGAGAAACATGGTGTTCTGAAACTCAAAGTCTTTGAATGTATTTTTGCCAGTTTGCATTGGAAAGAAGGCAAATGCTGACATATCCAGCTATTCTGAAGAAATCCTGTCATCTAGCCAAGAGTACTCATTAAAAATGGCAGCAAAAGAGAAAAATTAGAAAGCAAAATAGATTGAGAAAAAACGAATTCTAGGGAAGGACAAGAAAGAGGTGACAGGATTTAAAAAAAAAAATATTATATTCAGACTTAGGTAGGGCAGTGAAAGAACAGCATGGTATTCCCAGAATTCCATGTTCCTGATATCAGATAACTGATCCCAGGAATTAGGAGAAGTTCAGTTCTGGGTATTGTATCCTTTCATATAACCATCAAACTAGATATTTACAATTTATATTTATTTTTTATTAATTAATGATGTCTGGATCCTGCCACTCTCCTCTTACCAAGTGAACAGCATTCTGAAGTGGCTTCTTGTGGACTCTAAGGTCGACCCAGGAGAGTAAAGCTTTGTATAACTTAGATCCACTTAAAACATCCCCAATTTTTTTGGTAATATTAATTTGTGACCCAAAAATCATGGCTGAGGATTAACAGCCTAAGACATGGTTTAAGACCAAGGTTCTATTGCCTGACAGAGTGTCAAACAGTATTAAGGACAGGAATTCAGTGTCCAAGATTGTAGTTTGGGGATCTGCATGGTTCAAGGTCTCTAACCCTCAAAACATCCCCAAGGGAGGATGTTCTCAGCAGCTTCACACGTGGCAGTGTCTGAAGAGCAGAGCCCATGTCACCAAGTCATCCTTTCCAGTGCAGGTCCATACCAGGACTCACAGAAAAATCATATTAAAGCAAAAACAACTGCTCTTTTATTAGTTTCAGACTTTGGTGCAAAAAATTGAAGTAATTTGCAAATTAACCTGGCTTCTTGTAAGCAGTTGTCCTCATTAAGGAGAAGTGAATGGCTCTGCCCCAAGGAGCTTTCCCCTGCTCAGTAGAATGTGCCCATGTGGGAGGAACAGGAGCAAAACTTTGTGCTAATTTCTGCCTGTTCTTCCCCCTCAGAGGGAAGAATATAGGTGCCTTTTCCAGCTCGGAGGGTCCAAAGACTGTGCATACAGTGGGATCCAATTTCAGGCTCTGATCTTTGAGGTATCAATGGGCAGTTGCACTCTGGTGATAGCAGAACCATTACTTAGTGCTGGGTATCCATGCTGAGAAGGGCTTTGCTGGAGTGATGCCATGATGATTTGTTGCCTTTTCTTTTACACCCCTTTTACATACCTTTTATAGCTTTTTGTATTCTTAGTGGTTTTAGCCTACCTTCTTATTTTATTAAGCTAAGAGACTAAACATCTTAGAAGCCTCCTAGTTAGGGATGAGAATGCCCCAGACCCCAAGGTCCTCTCCAGAACAGATTCTTTAAACAAAGACAGGACCATCCAGGGGAAGGTTCCTTGGGGAAGGGAGGCTCATTTGAGCCTCTCATTGGGGAATTGTTGTTAAATATGCTAATTAGTAAGACCTATAGTATTGTGCCCCATCTATTGTGTGTGTGCATTGTGGGGTGCATTTGGGCGCATTCCACCTGGGCGTGGTGCACCTAAGGATCCTTATAATAAATACAGAGGTAAAACCCTTTCTCCCTTCTAACTGTGTTTGATTCCTGATTTTAAGTCCAGGAAAAGGCTTCAGGAGGGTGTTTGTAGGCTCACAGCTTCTGCCTGAAAGTCTCAGGGTGGTGTGTGGTCTATTTTATTGCCTTGGAGGATATGAGATCCAATGACATGTTTTCAGAGGAAGGGGTGGAATTATTATGGATGCAGGACTAGTGTTCCGTGCCCATTCAGTGCTCCTTTCCTTGCTTTCTGGACTGCCTTTCTTCTTCAGTATTACTGATTAATCTCAAGATTCACTTGTTTCAGCTGAACTTCACATCTTTCCATCTGATAGACAGCAAAATAGTGGTCAAAACAGGAAAAAAGGATTAATTTGAGCAGCACCGGAGCTTCTTTTGTGTTCCTTGAGCTAGAATTTAATAAGGGATCTGACTGAAAACTGAGTGAGCTAAAATGAAACACTTCACTGGACCTTACCTCCATGTTGTCAGTATTATACCCCTGGAAAAGAAATTCAAAGCCTGAGGGTGAGGAAAATACAGAGGAGTGTGGTAGAAAATGGAGAGGTGTTCCCCTTAGCATGTGTGCCATCTGTGCCATGGTTGTTTCTTGTGATGAAGGCAAAAAAAAAATAAATTGTGAAGGTAGACAAGTAGGCACCATTCATCCAGGGAAGGGATAGACCCTGAAGGCTACAGAAAGCTCCAAGCATTTTTTTTCTCTGCAGAAATGTAAATATATTGCACCTCTACATCCTGAGTCACAGAGCTCTCAACAGCTGTATTTCTGACATCCCTTTACTCCTGACCTTTGCTCATGCCCACAGCTTCCTGCCTGCCCCTGGGAGTGCAGGGAGAAATGGTGGTTGCTTGGAGGCTGCTGCAGCTGGGGATACAAGTGGGGATCCAGGGGAGCTCCAGTCCCCCAGGACCCCTGGCACAGTTCATCCTGGCTCCAGAGGGGCTCCTGTGGTGCTCCTGTCTCCCCATCCTCTCGTTCTCCACAGACCCAAAGCTGGCACAGTTAAGTGAGTGTTATCAGCTGCACCCAGCTGGAAGTCTGGCCTTGTACCAGCCAGCCAGGGTATAATTCAGGCCATTCCATTTTCTCCAGCCTTCCTTCCATGAATTAGTAGCTGTAAAGCACAGCTATGGGCAGCAGCAAATCTTCCCAGAATTTCTGCCTTCCAGAGCCAGGTAACAGTCCAGGTTTCCATAATCTCTCTCTCCCCCTCTTTCTTGGTGTCTTTTAGGGACAGGTAACAATAATACTCCATATTACACATCCTCCTTACAGCTAGATAACTAATGATTTCTACTGTGTCTTTGCCAGAATTAGGTAACTGCAATACTCTTCATTTTATATCTGTCTTAAAGGCAGTAACAGCAGTACTCTAAATTATGTACCTTTCTTCTTTTTTCTTTGTCAGGCAGGTATATTGTTATGCTCATTTTATGTGTCTTTCCTGGAGCTGTAATAGTTTTCATTGTATTTCCTCAGAGCTTATTATGGTAATGTTCCTCCTGCATATCCCAGAATCTTAAGTGGATATTTTTGAGTCATCTCTGCAGTATTTTACCTGTAATATTTATTGCAATTTGAGTAATTAAATTAGTGTCCTTAGGTTAACAGCTCTCAGGAGGGTTGTGCTTTTCCTTTCTAGAGCTCTCTATGGACTGTCTTGGGGTTGGAAGTGTTCTGCAAAGAGACCTGTGCCTGCTCTTGATCCTGGCACTGGGTGGTACACTCTGGAATTTAGCAGTAGTTTACTGCCAAGTCACCACTGCTGTGGGTGCTGAGAGGGGCTTGGCCTCTCCTGGTACTCAGCTCATCTTCAGACAGCAGGTTATGCCACAGGTCTGCATGTTCATGTCCAGCATTTTGCAAATGGAAGTGCTGAATTCCTCAGATGAACAGACTGCCCCTTCACAGTCCCAACATCCTTATCCCTGATTTTGATTTCAGTCTTCTTTGCCAGCTCATAATCTGAAATTGGCTGAGCATGGGCAGCTGAGGCAAGCTTCACAAACTCAGCTATGACTCCTTGATTATTTTCTGGGATTTCATTGCTTGCTCTACATTTTTCTTCAGACAGTACAGTGTCTTTCTTCTGTGAGGCCCTGATGGAGCAAAACCAATGCTGAGTGTTTTAGGTGATCTTTCTCTTTGCTACATGTATACTAAATGGGGTAGCAAACCAGAAGTTGTTCCTCAATTTATGTAAAATAACTCCAAGCAGCAAGCCCAACCTGAAAACCTCTTAATAAACTATTCAGTAAATGTATCTATGTAAATAATACACAGGCATAAATTGGAACTGGATTGAAAGCAGAGGAGGGCTACATTTGTGGCATGGTTCAGAGATTATAAATTAAATCACACCAATTTTGTCTCCTGTTCCTTTTATTAGAGAATCAAAATTCAGATCAGTCTCATGAAAAGATTTCCTTGTACTGCTTGAATGTCATAAGTCTGACTCTACTTGCAAGGGAACACTGCCTCTAAAAAAAATTGAACTGTTGCCTGGCCATAATCCCAGCATAAAACCCTGAAAAGTAAGATACATTGTAAGAAATATTTTGTTTGAATTTTGAGATGAAGTGAAGTAGAAGCTGCTTAGAAAGGCAATGTGATGTGGCTCCAGGTTAGGGGCAGAATATATGGAGAACTCTTAAACTTCATGAGAAATTAATAGACATAACTGAAGAGGGTGATTTTAGGAGTTTAGCCATAGAAGCTGATGTAGACCTGTGAGTAACATTGCACCCAAGAACTGTGTTATTAAAATTTCCACCTTACTGACTGGCATGGACATGAACCACAGAGGAAATCAGTCAGAAATATGAAGGTCTAATCAGGACAGTGAAAATGGAGGGTGTTCTGCAACTTGGAAAGAAGCTATGAAGTTCACTGCAAGGAGCAGTATGGATAGGAGAAGGGCCTCTAGCAAAGCTATTCTAAGTGAAGTTACCTTCAGCTTAGATGAGAAAAATGTGCTGGCCATATTTTTTCATATAAAAGAAAATTGAATTCTTAGCCAGAATAAAGAGAGAAAAAAATATTGGAATCTAGTGTGATTGTGAAATTCCCTCTGTGGTAATCCAATTGACAGCACATCAGCCAGGGGAGTCTTTATCTGTCATTGCCTGATGAGAATTTTTAAAGAAGAATTTCCAGTGGAGTGAGCAGAGGGGATTCTGTCAGCAGCAAGGTACATCGACATAAGAGCAGAGCTGGGCTGGTGCTGGGCACCTGCCATGCCAACATATCCTTCATAAACCACTGGCATGGAGGTATTAGGGTGTAAATTGGCATTGATTTCAGCACATGCAAAAGCAGTCCTCACAAAGAGCTTGAAAGTGATAGTTAAGTTTGTGCTGCTCACTACTCTGCACCTCTTGTTTCCCAGATGAAATGGTTTTATGTCTCACTTCCCTGCTTATGAAACAGGTATGGGGCCACTCCAGCCTTTGCCAGGTGTGGAGGGTGATGAGCATTTAAAGGCCACCAAATTGCATCCTAACTTTACAGGTTAAAATTTCAATTTATTAAATGGAGGTAGCGTGTGAGTATTAATGTGATTTCTGCAGCAGAGTTTTGCACTGCCCATCCCAGTCTGGTTTTAGCCTCCCTAGAAACTTGACAAACCCATGAGTTCATCCACAGTTGTGGCCCCAAGATCTGTGGTACACAGGACCAAATAAGCAGGTTCCCTGTCCCAGATGAAGTCTTTTTAGATGACACTCTGACAAAAGTCCCTGCCTAGTACTTGTTGTGTTGCTTTGAATAAGTTAAAGGAAAGATTTTTACCTCCTTGCTAGTGTAAGAAAAATTAAAACTAGCTATTCTGGGGGGTCTAACAAAGCCTGCCAGTCTCAGACAGCAACAATCCAACACAGGCAGCTGTAATAAAAGCCAAGGAATTTACTGAGGAGGAGCTGAAGAAGTTAAATTCTGATAATGACAATTTATATGGAGGTAGTTTTTCACTTTGTTTCAAATCAGGTCCTATCACTCAACTATTTTTTTATAAAACTGATAAATTTTTGAAGATTTAATGTGCTCAAGGTAGCTTATGCTTTTAAAGATATCTGCTTTCAGCGAACTGCAAATACTTATGTTCTCATGGAGGTGGTACTAAACAAAGAATAATTGCATAAATTCCATGGAGCAGAGGCTTCATGTGTTAGGAATATTAAAAATAGCTCATCAGTGCTCACAAGGTCTGATTTCAGTAAAGCGTGCTATGTTTTCCATCCCTTTATGCATGACTTCAACCAGAAAACCATTACAGAATTGAGAAGTATCTGAATATCCAAAGCACAGTGCCCCTTGGCAAAACCCATGTGAAAATAAGAGGGCTGAAGAGAGGAAACACATTTAATATTCATATATTAATTGACTGTAAAGTTAGTACATTCTGTTGCCTTTTTTGCTTAGTCTTCAGTTAAGTGTAACTGTTTTGTGTCTGATTTTCATCAAGCTCCAATGAAGCAGCACACAAAAAAGAAAATTCCAGAACAGAAATGCCCCAAATGAAAATTTGACTGGGATGATCCATGGTTTGGGGCTTTCTATATTCATATAGGGCCCAACTTTTAACAATTAGATCCAAATTTCCTAAGGATTCGGGAGGGTCTTGAAGTCAGATTCCTTAACTCTGCTTTCAAGTTTTATGTTGAAATCCATGCCAAATCTCTTCCTGCTCTTTTAGCCTAGCTTCAGATGTAAAATTTGTCTCTGGAGGGGATAGTCTGTCATTCTTTCCACAGCAACTTTTGAAGCTGTTCATTTGAACCTTTCTCAAGGGATCAGAAGTCTCAAAATATTTCCACAAACATAATAAATATAAACAGCTTGATAAAGTAGAAAGAGTGTAGAACTATTTGCCCACTACAAATAAAGAGGTTGCAGTGGACTCTTCCTCATAGCCATCCAGGAGCTGGGAACCATGAGAAAAGCTCAGGAGAGAGCCTTTTTTCTTCTTAGATTTCAAAAATCAAATCACAAAACATGGACCCATAGTATCTTTAAGCTTTTAGTATAAGACTTTCTCTTACCTGGGACTAGCAAACAGGATTTGCTTGGGTGGGATATGACCTTATTACATTTGAAAATCAACTTACATATGCAAACCAGTTCTTCAAACACACACTTGACCCCTGATTCATAGAGCATGAAAGAGTGATTGCAACCAGCTTGTAGCTTGTAGAAAAAAAGTTAAATAATTGAGTGAAGAATTATGGGTTTGGGTTTTCTGTGGTGTTTTTTTTTCTATTTCATTCTAATTAATTTGGAGGAAGAGAACAAAGAATATGGTCTCTCAGAGCATTTCACCCCTCTTCGGAGAAGACAAAAGAAATCCCAAGCAAATAAAAAATCTTGATTATTTAATCCACATTTTGGAGCTGTCAGGATATTTGAATACTATAAATTACTTACATGCAACAGGAATTCACCTGTGTTTATATTCACAAAGGCCTTGGAACTCATGCAGGAAACTAATTTTTCTTAATCTCACTTGCAATATGTAAATCAAAGGAAGAGCTGTTTTAACAAACACAGCAATTCTAGCACTTAGGAAACCTCTGATAAGTTTGAAGTGTTTAATAGTTCCCGGTGCTTTCCTAGGAGGGTTTCTGGCTGTCTCCTCCTGATGGCAAACCCTGGGTGTGTTTTGAGTTTTCATCAAGTGTCTCTCAGCCAAACTGCACTGGGCAGGTGTCAGTAGATGGTTGGCTCACATTTAACATACCAGCAGAAACTGTAATTATTAATTTTGACATGTTCGTAGAGGTTTCATTTTGATCACTGCCAGGAGATGAGAAAGGATGAGGAATACTAGGGAAGGGATTGAAGGAATAGCTTTGGGGCCACTTTTGGTGGAGGTGTAGAACTTGGCTGGCATAGTTTACTCTCCATTCAAGCTGGATTTCAGGAAAAAGTTCCCACTGTATCGTATAGGTCCAGCAACCTAAAATAAGGCTGAATTCCTGCAAGGGGAAGTCTTACAAGGTCAATGTTGCAATGGAAAACACTAGATTTGGCATAGTAAATTTAGGATTTCAGAAGGTAAGCAGTGAAAAGAGTGGTTTTCTTCTGGATATTTCATGAACAATAAGGAGAGACAAGCTTTTTCTAGAGTTACAGCAGACGCCAGACTCCCATATGATAGACTGGTCCACCATGGTAAGGCTAGGCTTTGTGAAAGAAAACAATTGGACAACAATTTTTCAATAATTTTTTGCCAACCTTAAAAGCTAAGCTGGGAAATGGCATTTACCTGGTGTTAAAGGTTAGAGATAGGATTTAAAAAAGAAAGAAGGTCTTTTTCTCCATAAGTATGTACATGTCTGTATGTATTTCCATGGGGAAGCTTATGTATATATAAAAACATGTATTCCAAACCTATTTAAATATACATGTTAGGCATACATTAACCCTTTATAATTACAATGAGAAGGACCATTCTGGCTATTGAGTCAGAAATTGGTTATCATGGTGCATTTGGACTGAGGGTTAAGGGTAGAGCTGACCCTCTGGAAAGGTTTCCAGTGATGCTTGTACTGGCAATAAAGATAATGTGAAAAATATGGAAGTGAATGACTTCTTGTGTATTTATGTAGAGGTACTGCCAAACCAGATGTAGGTTTTCCTGGGGTTGTAGTTAGAATGAAAGCAGATCACAATGTTTTCAACATACTCTTATAAGGCTAAATAAATATTCAATTGGTCTAGATAGAGGTATTACTCATTTTTCTAAGGAAAGCAATGTGCAGAACAGTTTTCACCCATGCATAGTGCTGTAGTGCTGTTTGGATAGAGGCAAATACCTTTCTATAACTGTTTTGTGTAGGCAGTTCTTATCTAGTGTGGGGTGTTGCCAGGCATTTAAAAAGAAAGCAATGAGGCTTGCAGTTTCCTACTGATTATTCTGAGGTTAAGAAGAAGAATGGTGTTGGGTAGGAGCAAGTGGCCTCAGATTTGTTTCAGTGCTTGACTGGCTATGGGTTGCTGCCCAGCAGCGATCACAGGGAGCACTGGAGCATGGTTTTCTGGCAGAAAGCACTCAGGAGAGTGATCCTCCACTGCTTCTGCTGTGCCCAGAGAGCTGCGTTAGAGAAGCAGGAGTTACACAAGTTCTGTTGATTTGGGTTGATTTGGTTTCCAAAAGGAGCAATCAGGAGAACAGTTTTCTCCTGATTCTGCTTGATTTGGAGCAAAAGGTTTTCTAGGAGCAAATGCTGATGAGGGGAGGGGAAGGGAAGGGAGGGGAGGGAGAGGGGAGGGGAGGGGCCAGCTGTCAGTTTAGGGATGGATATGGGAAGGGTTTCTCGGCTCTGGGGGGAAGGTTAAAAGCTGTTTTAGATTTGTTTTGTTTTGCTGGTGTTAAATCTGCAATCTTAGGTGCTCTAAGCATAGCAGGTGCTCTCAAATTCTTCCCTGTCCTATAGATTTGGAACAGTGCAGTATAACTGCAGGAGTGCGTGGCTTTGTATCAGTGTTAGTGTAGACTCTGGATTGCTTTCATTGAGTTTCATACACATCAGAGTAGGGTTTCAGACAGGTGATTGCTGGAATTTTGTAGCTTGTACACTGCTTAGTTTGTGGGTAAGCTTGCCTCTATATGCCTTGGAATACCTCAAACCATCTAAAGAAGCAAGAGCAAAGAGATGAAATATAGCTCAGACTCCAGCTATGTTCCTAGAATAATTTATTCCCTCTCTCCTTGGGAGACAAAGGGAGCTGGAGCAGAAAGAGGGTGGAGCCTCCCGTGAAGTTCCTTTTATCAGGGGGAGGAGAAAGGGGATGCCAGGGGTGGAACTGGGGTAAACAGCCAACCAGATCCTTTCCAGGAAAGTTACTTTGAACTGTACCCACACTTTAAACAAAGGAATATCTCAGAGTCGCATGGTAAGGATATTCTAGGGGCTGCTTGGGCAGGAACTTAGGGGGCAGTCTGCAACAGGGGATGATGTGAAGAATATCTGTTTCTGCTGTTTTCTTTTCCCTGATGTTAGAACGTGGAGCAATGCTTTCTAGAATTGGATATATATTCTTTATTTTATATGTATATATACTACTCATGCTGGTACATCAAAGTCCACAATAAAGATCAGGTTTCAGAAAAGAAGCAATTAAGAGAATGTTTTTGCAGTGAAACTTGTTTGGCTAACAGCAAGGACTAATTTAGAATGAGACCATGATCTTTATTTTTTGCATGTAGTTGTTACCCGAATGCTATTTTCCTCAGAATTTAGGTTGTATGCATAATTAAATGCAGTAACATTTTGAAAAGCAAATATTAAGGAAAAACATAGGTGTGGGATGAAAAATCATATTGTAAGGAACAAGTAGTTTTGATTTCATTCTGTGTGCAATACATTTTATGGTTCATATTAAAGTTTCAGAGGGGAGTAGAGAGGACTTCCTTTTCCTGTTGATTGTTGAAGGTTTTGCCAAGTTCTAAGGACTTTGGTTTACAGGTTAAATGTGAACTATTTATTGAGTTTGAATTAGGTATCAGCCACTCAGATTTAGAATTAGTGTAAGACTAAAATTCTAGGAAAAAAAGAAAACAGAACTCTGGTTTTTTACTGCTTCTTAACTGGATGGGGAATTTTGAAGAAAGGTCCTCCCAAAAAATACTCTTGAATATACTTGTGAGGATTTGGAATATTTCATAGCAGAACAGGATTAAGGGAATGCCAAACTTTTGTGCAAGTCTCACGATTCCCCTGCTGCTTTCTGATCTGCCCATCTAATTGAGACAGAGGACTTTTCAGAGAAAAAGCCCAAGTTAGAAAGTTAAAGGCTTCCTGGGAAAGGGGTTTGTGCTTTAGACTCTCTGGGATCCCTGTAGGCTGGACAGGTAAGGCACAGGAAGAATGAGAAATATTGGACCCCAAAATGCCAGGCCATACTTTCAAAATGAGACACAGGGCTCAGATTGCAGGTGTCTGTCCTGGGTCTTTCTTGAACAGGCTGGAGGGGATTGCACTATCATTGGGGAGCCCTGAAGTGACATAGAAACAGGTAAGCTCTGAGTGCCCTGTCAGCCTTGGCACTGTGATGAAAGAAAGAAGGAGCACACAGTACCCAAACAGTGTCTGGGTAGAGAAGATGTTTTCAGGAGTCACTACAAAGATGCTCTGGCTTGTGCCAGAGAACCAAAAATGCAAACGTTTAGTGGCATGGCATGGCTGGAATCAGGAGTTGTTTCTTATTAGGACTCCAGATTATCTCTTGGATTATTTACATGGGCAGTGTGGCTCAGTAATTCCTACCCCAGGGCAGGCAGCAGGGTCTCTGTGAGAGACAGCTGTGCTGCCATTACGGCTCAGTTTTAAAGCTGAGAGGTAGTAACACTTCCACGTTGGCAGTAGATTACAAAAAGGACATCAATAAACAAATCAGAAACTGCCCCCCCTGCCTCCCATCTACCCTGTCTTAAGTCCTGTGATTACAGCAGAGTAGCATTAATATGTGCTGGAGGGAAATGAGATCATAAAAAAAAAAAGCAGTAATTGAGCAGCAGCAGATTTGTCAGGCTGCAAGAACTACAGAGAATATGGACAGGGTGAACTGGGGACAAAGCCTGCCATCTCTGGAGCTCTCACACTTGGTAGGCATTTGCAATGGGAGCTGCTGGAGCTCAGTAGCATTACAGCTTGTAATTTCAAAGAAAACTTGTATAGGTAATGTTATGGCCTGTTTCTGAAGTAAATGACAACAGTTTCCCCTTTCAAAAAGACTCCCTAGGGACAAGGTGATGATTGAGTTTTGCAGAAACTGAAGCATATACAAACTCATTCAGAGGGACTGCTGTGCAAGCGAAGGGGAGGAATAAATCCCTCAGAGAAGGAAAACTGCAGGGACATCTGTGGTGTGCACGAGGCTGGCAGCCCTACATAGTGCATGTGGCACTCAGGAATGTACAGTCTGAGTCCAGAGCTCTCAGCATGGTCCTTGCCATCCCTCAGAGTCAGAGAAGTTCCTAAGGATGGAGTTAGGCAGTGCACTAGAGCCTGCCAGAAACATCTTGTCATAAACGCTACACTGCACCAGCTGGCAAGGGTCAAAGAGCACTGCAAATACCTCCAAGGGGAGAAATCTGTGATGAAAGGAGTTGAGAGACAAAATATGTCAAATACAGTCCATGTCTGAAAGAGCAGTGGCAGAACGCTGCTGCCAAACCCTAGCGCTGGGATCTGCTTGGCTCAGGGCTTTCTGCAAGCCATGATGTGTGTACCCTGAAGGCTTTTGATCCCCCACAGAGAAAAATCTCATGCCACAAGACCTGCATTTCTGCTCCCTGCTGCATGAGACTTCCTAGGCTTTGCAGAAGGTTATGTGCTCTTTCTGGAGGCGAGCTGGGGTTGTCTGAGGCAGTGGGACCCTCACAGTCAGAGGGAAGCACACAGTCTGTCCTGAGATGAGCTTATCACCCCAGTGTAAACCTGCAATTTTGCCTCCTTATTATACCTGTAAATTCCTGTTAGCCCTACAGTGTAGCGCATTTAAGTGTTTCCAAAGTGCTGAATGCATATGCAATCTTAATAAACAATGTTCCTTTCTTCTGGCTTTATGTATTTTAATGGCAGTTTGCAAGGACTGTTCCAACAACACGTGAACAAAGCATCTAAACATGTCTGTGATTTTGTGTAGCTTCTGCAGTTGATTTTCTATAGAGGTTGGATGTTATACTGGATAATATTATTTGTGTTCTTTTGCTTTTGAGAACTGGTTAGGATTTTGTAAAATCACATTTGTGTGAAATTAAGTCCCTCCACTAAGGCTATGAAGGCTGGAGCAACGAGGAAACAAAAGATATTTATGCTTGTACTTTCTCCACAGAGCTGGAAATTACCTTATGGCTTTTCTGTGTGCAAAACTCTTACAAGGGGCTTTTTGGGGCGAAAGGCAAGTCTGAAGGACAAGGTCTCAGCAGCCCTGAGACCAGTATGGGATATCTGGGGACACTTTGTCCTGAGTTGTTTCATCTGTGCCTTCTGCAGGACAAGCATAGGTGAGGCTCTGGTTTGTCAAGACTCCACATCTATCAGGATAGATGGTCTCAGCCAGTCTTTTTGGAAGGGTAAATATTTTTTATGTCTGGATGGATAACTCTTTTATCTGTTTTTTGAAAACCTGGAAACCTACAGATAATGCTAAATATATTAGTTACACATACAGCCAGTTTATTTCCAAGTTGTCTCATTTGGCTATGATCATTTGAGTAACTGCTCTGTGATGGGTACCTGAAGAGTCACAGAAAATCTTTTATTGGCAAGTAAGACATAATTATAACCTTCAGTAATTGTGAAAAATGGAGAAAAACCTTAATAAATATGTATCTTTCTGGGGTTTTACATTGGTTCCCTTTTTATTAGCTTGGTAAAGCAATTTTCAAAATTACATTTGAGGGCTTTTAAATGACCCCAGTCTCTGGACATATTATTATCTTCAGACTGTTCAATACAATTGTACTGTATTTTCTGCACAGCATACATTTTAGCTCTCTTTTCTTTTTCATGAGACAAATATTGATTTATCTAATGAAAGTTAATTAATTTAGGGGGGAAATCATCATCCACATGGACATTGAAATACATCTGATCTTCCCCTGATGTTGATTCACGTGGCAGGGCACAGTCAGAAATGCACTATAGTGAAATGCATTTGGTGCTCAGTCCTCTCAGCTGTGCTCTTCCACGAGTTTCAGACAGGATTTTAGCAAATATCTTGAGAAGGAAGGAGTTGAAAAACAACTTTCTTACGCAGTTCCTTTGCAGACTGAAGTCATGATGTGCTGAACTGCCATTCCCTGATCCAAGGTGAGAGATCAGATACATTCCACACACTGCACCCACTCAAACCCACCTTGGGGTGGTCTGGCATCTCGCAGATCTAGGCTGCTGATTTGAGGTTATTCTTTGGGATGCTGTGCCTTCTAGTGGTTTGGGATGGAAAGGATGCTGGCAGGAAGGCTGGGAGAGGCTGAAAGCTTGGGTTTGCCTACACAAGCTGGATGTTGAAGTATAAAACAAAGTAGGTGCAGGCAGATGGCTGAGTTGAAGAAAGCAACAAGGTGTTATTAATCTGAATAATTGTTAATTCAAAATACAGATGGAAATTTAGACTTGTGTCTATATTTATATATGTATTTAATATATATATATGTATTTATTTTGTATGTGTAGTCTCAAATTTGTGTCCAGCTTGAAGCTGACAAATAGCCAAAAAGTTTCCAATTCCTCACTCCCTGGACTTCAAGGCTGTACAGTTACCTCAGCTGTAACAAAGTTGTGGGAAAGGATATTTTTCTTTCATTTTGTGTGTGTAGTCTTTCTTTCTTTCTTTCTTTCTTTCTTTCTTTCTTTCTTTCTTTCTTTCTTTCTTTCTTTNTTTCTCTCTCTCTTTCTCTCTCTCTTTCTCTCTCTCTTTCTCTCTCTTTCTCTCTCTTTTCTGTTTTTCCTCTTTGAGGGGGGAAATTTATTCTCCTGGAGAGTGGAGACTCCACACAGTGCAATGAACAGCCTGTGGGTTAGCAATATATTTACCTTGGTGTTTATTTTAAGGATTCTTAGGTGCACACGTCCAGGTCAGGTGCACTGAAGTGCACCCGCAAATGCACACCCCAGAAAGATCTGGTATCACTTTATAGGTCTTTCTAATTAGCATATCTATCAAAATTCCCCAGTGAGAGGCTCAAGTGAGCCCCCCTCCCCAAGGAACCTTCCCCTGGATGGTTCTATCTTAGTTTGCAGAATCTGTTCTGGAGAGGACCTTGGGGACTGGGGCACATTGACCTCTACTTACAAAGCTTCTAAAATATTTAGTCTCCTAGTCTGACAAACAAGTCCAAGAATGTAGGCAAAAGCATAAGGAACAGAAGCTGCAAAAAGGCATGAAAGGGGTATAAAAGAAAAAGCAAAAAAAATCCTCATGGCATCATCATCTGCTAATGCAAAAAACAGATTTTGAAGAATGGTCCCTGTCTGTGGTATCACCTTTGGAGGTAGCACCCAAGTTTATTCCTGTTCAGATATTCTTCTATCCTGGGTTTTGTGGTGGCTGGTTACTTTGTGGTACAACACACACAGACTTTAAAAAAGTCATTTTAAAAGTGCCTTTTTTCCTCCCTCCGCTTCTGTGATCTTAAAATGGCCAGACAGATTAAAATTTGGGCACGCAAAAATACGTGGCCTTCAAAATTAGGAAATATAGCTTAGTAGTGGAGGAGTCAGACAAATTTTAAATCACATAATTGCTTGCCTCATTCCCCAGCCTGTTCCCTGCACAGATCCCAAGTCCAGAAGTGCAACAAAATTACTGTAAGAGGCAGAGAGAGGAAGGGAAACCAATGAAGATTTGCTCCTGTCCCTTCTAATGGTGCATGTTGCCTCCAGAAAATACTTATTTATCAAGAGCTAAAAGGATAAAGGAGGTTATTTTCCTCTCTGGAGGACCTTATGTAGGCCTTATTTTACTTGCAGAAGACCAGCTGATAAACACCACAATGTATTTTTAGCTGTATGGCACATTGTATTTTTCCTGTCATGGGTTGGAGGCAGGAGGATGCTGCTCTACTCTCTGCACAGCAGGAATTCCCTCCAGTGACTGTTAGAGTAATTAAAACAGCTTCTCCACTAAGAAAAACACTTGGTAATACCTAATTAGGAGAACTTTTGCAGCAGAGAGAGTAAAGGGCCTGATGCTTCTCCAGGGGTTACCCTGGGACAGACTTTAATCTGGCACAGGTAACTCTTCATTTCAGATCTCCTGAAGTGTTCAATTCTCCAGCAGTGCTTTCAGTGGGGGAAGCAGCTCCAGGCCTTCAGTTGGAACTGTCTTATAGCAGAGGAAGGGCTTTGGGTGGGTGGGATGGTCCACATCCCTTTTCTTTGTGTGTCCATCAGCCAGGAGCCAGCAAATCCAGCATAGCCAGAGCATCCTGGCTGCCTGCAATGCACGCTCTCCTCTAACTCTTAAAAAATGTAGCACACTCCTAAATCTTCTCGTGCTAATTGCTGACACAACTAGAATTATGTAGTCATAAAGAGAGAATTTTACTGTTGCATGGGGAATTATTTAGAGCAGAGAAGTATGCGAATACCAAATTCTTTGAGTGATTTTTGTGTGAATTTCACATTTAACTTATGGTAACTACCTTGATAAAAGCCCTGAGAGAATAATTCCATCTTGTAACTTTTTCATGATTGCTATTGTATGGGTTATCAATCTTACACTTTACATTTAGATATGCTAAATAGGGCTTTTCTTCCATTAATAATGAGAAAATTTCCCTTTTTTGTGTACTTTTCAGAATTAAAATTAGTATTAATATTATTTGGCTATCTGTTTGGACAGGGAATTTCAGTGATGGGAGAAAGAAAGTTAATTTCATTTTTAGATGAATATTACTGGGTGGAGAAGAACCACCCAAAGGAGAATTTATGAGATGACTCTTTTTCTCTAGCAGATTCATGAGTGGTCTGCAATGAGTAAAATTCTTTTCTCTTTGCAGATAATAGTTTTGAAAGCTCCTCCATGCCTTAAAAGTAACAGCCTTACTCTGTAAAACTCTAAAATGTGGGCTGCCAGAGTAAGCATGGTTTTGTAGACTCCCAGAGCCATGGGGTGAATGGTTCCTGGCAGCAGTTTGCAGTCCCCATATGGAAGCTGCAGTTCTGCAGTTGTCCTTTAATTTTGAGCCTTTTCTGGTCCCACACTACTGCACAAGCCTGATGGTCTTTTTCCTCCAACACAAACCCTGCAGCAAGCACAAACATGTTTGCAGATATAATATAGGTGAATTATTTCTAAGGGCCAACTTTAAAAGGCTAATCTCACAGGGAAAGTCCTGTATGGTCCACAGAGAGAGGCTCTCCCTCAGGGGGAATGGATTTTTGGGATAAAAATTACTGTGTTAATCCAGGGCAAGAGCCTCTGCTGTCTTCCTGAACCCTCCTCTGACAGGTCTTATCCTGGCTATCACAGAAGTAGAAACCAGAATTTTTACCATAGCTGAAGGATGCCATTCTTTCCTGTCTCAGTTTTCTTATTTCAGGTTATTCAGATTCTTTCAGTATTTTCCACTGATTTTTTTTTTTTTTCTGGACCTCTGATTCTGTTCAGTTTTCCAGTCTAAGTTCTTCCCTCGTGGCATCTGATTGTCTGGAAGTGCAGAGCCTGAATGTCATGCCTCACCAGGGCCTTTTCTCTGCTGAACAGGGCAGAGGGTAGTTTCCTCTACCCCACAGGCACAACAAGCCCTGGGTCCTGTAAAAGAACATTTGGTGCTAGAGTGCTTGTTTGTAAAATTGTTTTCAGTTCCAGGTCTGTTCTCAGTTGGCATCACCCGCAGACTTAATCAGTATGCTTTCTGTTTCATCAACTGGATCATTAGTGGAAGTATTGAAGAGTCCTGAGCCCAGGGCAGCTCCTGGTGGAACACACAGGTCCATACTGCTGTTTTGATGCTGAAACACTGATAACTCCTTTCCAAATGCTGCTTTCCAACCACTTTTGCATTCCTCTCGCACTGTGAAATCCCCATGCTTCCTTCATTCAACTGTGAGAATACTACAAAAAACCCCATATATAAAGTCAAGAGACACAACTTCTGCTGTTGTTCTTCTACCTACAAAAACCTATCCCCCTGTCTCAGGAAGAAAGTATTTTGGCTTGACACTGTTCTTGAGAAATCCATGGTGGCTTCTACTCAAGTCCTGCTTTCTCCTAGGTGCATGCATGCAATGTGTTCAGTTATTTCTTTGTTGGAGGACAGGATTTTTTCCTTTGTTTTCTTTCTCTCAGGGAATTGTCTCCCATTTGCTGCCTAAGAGATGGGAATGACCAATACTTATGAGACAAAGGATGTGGCTGGGAGGAGGAGGAAGGGTGCAAGTGGGGCTTTCTCTTAGGAAGGGCAGAGATACCTCGAGATTTTGGTTGGGGGGTTCAGGGGCTGGCCTTGGCTCCTCTCTTGCTCTGGGATCAGAGGGGAATGGTTGAGTTGCTGCTACCTCAGGAAGAACTCACTGCCACTGCTGAGTGCAGCCCAGCACCCTTTCTTCTTTACTGTGGGTGAGCCTGTGCTCATAAGAGCAGCCAGGGAACTGGGACCTCAGTAACACCCGATCACAGTGGAAAGGACCCTCACCATCTACTCGGGTGCCTCAGGGGAAAACCTCGGACCCCCCTCCCCTCTGAGGGACTCTCTCCTGGCTGCTTACAGGGGCACGGCTGCCACTGCCCAGCCCCGCTGTCTTCTGCCTCTGCTTCAGGTTTTGCACTACACCTCACCCCGATACCCCATGTCTGCCCGAACCCCGCAGTTCCTGCTGTGGCTGCGGCGTTTTCTGTTACNTTACCTCAGCAGACTCAACCATAATTTTAAAACATGAGGAAGGTAGATGTGGGAATCCTGAATTCTGCCTCAGGCTCCTTCTGAGGCAGCAAAATGGGCTGAGTTCTGCCTCTTGCCCTCCTCCCATGCCTTTCATTTGCTTCACCTTACATTGTAGAGCTGCTGCCAGGTTTTTTCCTTGGACAAGTTAAAAATTTGCATCTTATTGCCATCCTTACTAAAGATAATGCTGATGTTTACAACCCCTGGAAGACCTTAGATAAATGTACTGTGTCCATATTGCCTGCCTTGAATCCAAAATGTTCTGGCAGGAATCACACCCTGTACAAGACTATCAGCTCCAGCAGAGACCTATTGCATGTCTAATTAGCTCTGTATCTCTCTGTGTAAATGTCTGCATGCACGTGCCAAAAAAGCACTTGACATGGAAACCCCAGAACATAACTGGGTCTCTGAGGGAATTCTGCCTCATCTCTGCTCTCTGTTCAGCCTCAGACTTCCCACCTTGTGCTTGGTACTCAAGATAATGTTCTGGTGCTCTGGGATTGGAACAAAGTCAGAGCTGGTCAGGGTGCAGTTCTGGGATCTGGGTACAGGGTGCATTTTGGGTACAGCTCTGGGGTCTCTTCCTTTGTGTTTTTCCATAGTTCTTGTGACACCTTTTTTTTAAAGGCCTTTCCCTTTAGTTAAAACAGAAACTGTTAACACTAAAAATGCATTACAGTTTCTAAAATCAAAGGGAATGAACTAGAGTGGCCAGCAGTGGCACTGTAACCAGTGCCATCCGTGTCTGTGTTGAGCAAGTTCCCATTAAATGCTTCACTTCACACTGACAGCTCTGCAGCTGGGGACCCACGTGGCAAAGCAGATTGCTGTGGTTCCAGGTTCAGGGCCATTCCTGGGGCTCTGGGTGCAGTGACCGAGAACAAGGAGGCATTTATATAATTTGGGAACATTTTGTCTTTCCTTGCCATGGAATATATTCCTATGCTCTGAAATACCCCATAGTTCTTTCAGTGAGTACTGAATGCTTTGATTTCTGCTGCTCTGTGGAGGTGTTCTAGAATCCCTCTTCACCTCTTCCTCACAGATTTTGTGACTTTTAGAGAAGAAGCTGGACCAGGACAGTGTGGTGGGTGACAGGTCCAGGCAGTCCCATCTGCTGCTGGCCAGAGACTGCCCAGAGCAGCAGTGGGAAAAGCTGAGGACATGTAGTCAATGTATCAGCAAAGAAGAAAGAAGAGAAAAGACATAATTTGCTAGCTCAGTGGGGACCTGGCAAACCCTAATAGCCCCTAAATGGAAAAGAAGATAAAAAGAAATTCTCAGCTAGTTCATTCCTGTGGTTTACAAACAAAATTTGTTTAGCTTTTCTTTCAAAAAGGCATCTCTTTATTTAAATATTGACCTACCAATTTAAAAGGAGAAGAGGTTTAGAGAAAAGATCAATAATCTGAGATGAAGGATTTTGTTTTGGAATGAATGGAGCAGTTACCAAAATCACATTTTGAGGGGTTTTGTCCTTCTTTTTATTGGCTGAAAGATATTTTTACTTGGACTATAGTAAATTATTTTTCAGCATTATAGACTGCTGCATCATTTCAGGGTGACACAAACAGGGGAGACTCAAATTATTGTTTATTAGCTATAGACAGTGAAGCTAAGGGAATTAATTCTTGGAGTTGGGATTTTTTACGCTGTTTTTCCATGCTTTATGAATTTTGGCTAATCCTTGCTTGCTGCTTACTTGCATTGATCCTGTTTCTTTAAGCACCTCTTCAAATGCGAATCTGGCAGCATTTTGTTTGGTTGTTGTGTTTTTTTTTTTTTTCTTTGCTTATTTGTTCTTTTAAAATTGTTTCCCCTGCAGAATGTTGAAGCCCTTAAGGTATTACCAAGCAGAAGAAAATGTGGATCAGGACTGGGCCAGGTGAGCCCAGTATAATGCTAGGACACTTCAGTGCCAAAATGCCATTCAGGGCAATTTTATGCCAACTACTGGTGCCAGAAGCAATCCCTGCTGTGGGCACCTTGTGGTCCAGGTAAACATGCCAGGCTAAATAAGTAAAAGCAGCAAACTAGACAGGTCTCAGGCTGCAGTACCAGGAGATGGAGTAGGCTACTGGGAGGATGGGTCTGTCCTCAGTGTGGACCTGGCTGCAGGGACCCCAGTGTGTGCCTGGTCCTTTGGGAGGGATGGGCACCAGGAAGGAGCTTCCAGGAGATCCCTGCTGCTCTCACGTGTTGCAAGAAGGAAAGCCAGAAGGCAGGATGCCATCTTATACAGTCAGCCTGCTGTTATCCTGATCTGGCATGACAAATTGGTGCTCCCAAAGTGGCAGCAGAGTAATCAGACTGTGACAAATGGTTTACTTAGAGCAATTTGTTTTCATTTTACTGAAAATTTCCACAGTCTCAACAAAAGGTTCCCGTCTGCCTCCTCACTCCCAACTGCCTCCCTCTTCCCTTAATGTCATTTGCATGGTGTTAAGAGAGGGACCTGTGCCCCAGAGGGCAGTGTGGCAGTTGGGAGATCACATTTCCAGGGAGATCACATTTCCAGGGAGATCACATTTCCAGGGACCCTGGGCTTTTTGCAGCTGGAAGGTGTTGCTGGAGGCAATGTGCTTGTTGAGTGTGAAGTTAACCTCCATTAGCTATCAAACTGTACCCGTGCTTTTGCCTCGTTTCTCATATGTGAGCTGAGCTACCTCACACCTTGGAGGTTGGTTCTTGGTGGATGAAGAGTGTGTGGGATCAGGGGTTCCCTGTGTCTGAAAAGGGTGAATGTCAGCCTGGCACCTTTCAGTTACTAAAGCCAAGCACAGCCCTGCAGCAGTGATGTGTCTGGAAAAGGGGAGCAGTACCTACCCAATTGTGCTGTGGATGACAGGACAGCTGTACAGCCCCATCCTGGGGCCTGGCACAGCTGGATCCCTCTGCTTTAGCACATTTGCAAAAGTCAAAAAGTACAGAGAATAGGGAAATACTGCTAAAAAATTAAACAATGCCCAAAACAGTCTAGGAATTTAAGAATATTCAGGTCCCTGCCACACCATTGCCTGCAGCTGGCTCTGGGATGGGATCCTTGTGGCCTTTTCCTGCTCATGTGTCAGCCCTGTCTTCCACAGGGCTTCTCAGTGCTGTGATATCACTGCAAGGTTAAGCCTTGGATGATTTGACCTGCTTGACTTTCATAGCAGAGAGATGAAAAATGGGTAAACTCTACACTGCCTGTTTAGCAGAATTTTCCCTGTCCTTTGGCAGAGAAGGAACTGCCATGAGACTGACCTAGGAGCCTGCTGAACTCGGGTTCCTCATCTTCTGCTTACTCCAGTTGCTCTCATTTATAACAATTTCCTATTTCTTTCAAGCACAATTCTTGCAGTTTCAGCAACCAGTGCTTTCCATGGACTGCAGGAAAGGGAGACCAATGCCTTGTGTAAAATAAAAGGGTAGTGGTACCAGGAGGCTGGAGATGGGAGCTTTGTGTGTAGGGAAGGGGACAGAAGGGCAGGGAAGAGTCAGGCTGGTGGCAGGGCACCCTAGTGCCATGGCCCTTTGACATGGGTTGTTGAGGTGAACATTCTTCAGAATCATGCCCCAGGATGGGCTTGGTGGCAGACCTGGCCAGCAGGTCCATGCCATCCAGCTCTTCTTCAGTTCTGGCTTCTTTCCTCCTTGTTCTTTTTCAAAAGTGCATCCCTGCCCAGGGCAGAGTACCTGGGGCTCTGTAGGTGTGACATGTGCTGCTGCATTCCTTTCAATCCACCCCAAAGTCAGGAAAACTTCTTTGAGGCCTTCTGCAGTGCAAGCCTTGCTCCTGGACCTGTGGTGAGTCCAGAGCAGTAGGGACAAAGTGATGGAGTCAAGGCTTTTCCCCATCCTACTGCCTTGTTCCTGTTCCCTTTTTGTATCTGCAAGCAGCTGTATAAGGATGACCTCAGTACAGGCTAATGGGATGAAATGCTCAGGCCACTCTCATGTGGGATTTGGACACGACAGTCCATAAGACTCCTTTGGCTCCAGGCCTGCAGCCTCAAGGACTTGATTTGCCAAGCTGCTGCATCAGTGCTGGTGCTGCACCAGCTGCTGCTGCTTCTTGTGTCCTTGTGCTACTACAGAAATACTCCATAGTGTGATGCAATTTACTGCTGTGTTCCCCCTCCAGGCACTAGAGACATCCATCATGGTCTTGGGGGCAGCCAGGACAGCCCACTTCCTGCACTTTGTCACAGTGGCAGCTGGGTCTGAAAAGAGTGCAGTGCCACTTAGAGAGCCTGGCAGTGTAATAGCTTTCCTTAAATTAAATTCCTACTCTTTTGGCAACTTGGCTCTGCAGAAACCCCTGGAAATAGCACAGTGGTGTGTAACTACATGGTGTCCACTGGAACATGTCCCTGGCCTTGGCTGGAAAAGCTTTCTGGTATGTGCTCATTCAACAAAATGACTTAAGCAAGAGCATTATCACAACATGGTTTTCATAATGTATTAACAAACATAATAAAGCAATGGAAAATTACTTGCACTAATCGGACATCCATAAATAGACTCAAGTCATAGGTTTGACTCTGCATTGAAGTGAATAATTTATCAGCTGATTAAATCTGATCATTTTGTACAACGTGCCAGTAGTTTTCCAGTGCATGTTTTTACTGTCCATATATCTCCATTAGATTGATGGATTTGGGTGGTTCAGAATGGTAGTAGTCAGGGAAATGCCATATGTAAGCAAATAAAGCTGGATTTATAGCATCTAGGCCCCATTCTCAGATCTCTAACACCAAAATGGTTACATATTTAAATAAAAGTTGTTCTGTGTCTCACAAATGATTTCTTAAGAGCTAGGGAGAAAGAAAAAAACAAACCCCAAACCTTCAATCACCAAATAATACCTTGCAGCCATTGCAGGTAGGGCAGGAAAGGTACCCAGAGCCTCCTCAGTGCCCTCTGGGCCGCTCAGGGGGAGCAAAGGGATGCAATGACCACAGCATGCAGTGTTTCTGTCCTGCTGTGCTGGGAAGTAAGTCCCAGTGCAGAACACCCTTCAGATCCATCTTTTCATCTCCCCATCCTCCATCCATGCCTCGTGTCCCTGTCCCTGCTCCCATCCACACTGGCATGCTGTCTGCACCCACATAGGGATTTCTGAAAGTTTTGGTGTTTACTTTCCTGCACTGATATTACTCACTGGTCTCTGTTTGGATATGGGACATTTCCCTTGATAACAGAGCAAAGTCTATATTTGGGTGCAGAATCCTAAATGGCTGCAAAACTTCTAAGAAGATTCAATTAAAAAAAAAATTACAGTTGTGCGTAAAATGAATATTAGACATCTGAGGAGGTCTTAGGCAAAGTCTTCAGGGAAGTGCAGCATAACTGAAGGCCAAGCCCAAGAGCCCCTGCTGAGGCTTGCTCTGCATGGTCACCTCATCCTGTGCCACACATACCCCAAGTCCCAAGCACCTTTGGAGCCTGGTGCAGGATCCCAGGGTGTGGTTCCTGTGCCTGTGGCAGGCAGCCTGGGACTGGCATTGCCCCTTGGCCAGGCTGGTGCCAGAACTTGGCCACTGCAGTGCCAGCAAAAGAAGGTGGATTCCACACACCTCCAATAGGAGCAGTTCACATTTGTGGGAAGGAGAGGGCAGTCAAGTCTAAAAGGGTGATGAGGAAGCTGAACTGTTCCTCCCTCTGCAAACAGTTTAGCCGTGCAGAAATCCAAATATAGATGCTCTCTTGGTTTTTTTTGGCTGCTTGTTTTGTTCTAAGGGAATGTGGCACCAACCTGTTTAACCAGGGAGCATTCAGTGCCTAGTGTGATACCCCAGTTCTGCTCTCCTTTGAGAACTGCACCAGTGACAATTGTGCTGGCTTCTCTAGGAGGAGGAAATGTGGAATCAGACAATTTGCAGGGTTTCTTACCTGTAATTTAAAAGAATTAAAATGAAAAGCAGCAGGAGGCTGAAGGAGTTGGCAAGGGAGCATTTGTCGGGCTAGCTGTGTGTGAAGCAGAGATAATAACTGTTGCCTTTTCCCTTCAGATTTGTAGCTTAGATCTCCCTCTGATTCCCAGAAGCCATCAGTTCAGTTTCTGACTAAGGAAGAAGAAGAAATGAGAGCAAAAGCACAGATTTTCAGTAACGGCGCAATACTTAAGGCAGATAGAAATGCAAGTATAGAATAATTATAAAAAATTAGTACATCTATGAGGATATAAAACTAAGCATATGAAATATATATACACCTTTAGCAAGTCAATAGAGTAAGTGCTGCTGTTTTTACTTCATGCTGGAAACGTTTCCTGTGCCTGTCTCAGAGTGGTGGCAGGTTAAAACCCATTTTAACAGATTTAATTCATCCATCCATTTAATAGAGAATTAAAATGATTTTTTTCTCTATTATATTTCTGCAAAACTTCATCCCATCCTGGACTGGCACAGAACACTGAAGTCTGGAGAGTACCTAGGAAGACATAGTGTTTTTTTTGAGAGGAGAGGGTATCTACCTACACCAGAAACACAATTACATTTTTTTTTTACTCATTGACAATATTACTTGTTATTTAAAAACTGAGACAATTTCACCAGCCATCTCCTTCTGTCACTATTCAAACCAGGCTGGGCTAAGCATGGTCTGTGAGTGAGGGATGTGGCCAAATAGGAAGAACGGTCAAAATTTTGGATTTGGAAGAGTTTTCTGCTGTTCACCTTTCTTGAGCAGAGCTGCTGCCTTCTGTAGGACTAGCTTTTGTCCAAGCTGCTGTATAATTAGCACCCCTGGCAACATTATTCTCCTCAGCCAAAAACAGTTTGGTGGCTCTAGGCTGGCAAGCTGGGATGGGCAAAGTTGTTGTTTGGAGGCTGGAGCTGTGTTGTGCCATTCTTAAAAGAAGAATTAGCTCAATTCTTGGATCAGATCTTCTGGGAATGGACAGAAACACTGCTCTACCACAGTTTCTGCTCTAGCTTCTTTGGCTTTTTGCATCATTAAATCAACCTTGTGGATGCTCCCTGGGTTTTTGTTGTTTATGCAACATTGCAATTTGTCTTTCCTACTTGAAGGGTCAAATGTTTGGCAAAGCTGCTAACTGTTTATCAGTTAGTGAGGATCTAGTTAGTGATAAGCAGCTGATGTTCAGGTATGTGGCCCAGCATGGCCCAATATTCTTTTGCTGTGTGCTTTTCTCTTTCAAGCCTGAACATGACCACGGATTTGCATGTGCCCCTTCTTATATTAAGTGAAATGGTGGCATCTGGAACTTCTTAATCAACAATGTTTCATTGTCATCATTTTGAAAACAAAGTTTTGGTAGTGTCACAACACTTCCTGACACCGTTTTACATGGCACCATTTAATGCAACTGGAAAGAGGGTAGTGATGTGAGGGAAAACATTGGCTTTTCCTTTTCTGCATCATCCCACCCAAAGAATATATTCCTTTTGAAACAAACTCAAGGAAAATATTGCAGGTCACTACAGATGTAGAGCACAAACGCTGAGACATTTAGCAAGGCCAAAATATCAGATTCTCAGCACTGAGACAGAGGAGGAAGGTGAAACTCAGCTTCCCTACCCCAGGCTCTCTGAGGGTTGTAGAAAGGTGTACCAGGGAATGGGGCTATGGAAAAATACAGGCCAGTTACCCCCCAGTTACCCCTGACCCGAGAGCTGCAGCACACACTGATGTGTTTGTTCTAGGGACAGAAATAAAACCTCTGTTCTTAGAGGGCAGCAATACTTTTCCCCAGTGCTCACCTCCAGCAGGGCTCTGGCACATCCCTGATGCAGTAAGGACTGGGAAGGGATACTGCTGTTTGTCTTCATTCATGACCCAAGGCTTATACTGTCCTCCTCAGCCTTGTGTATTTATGCAGTGTGTAATCTACAGTGACCTGTTCATGCCACCTTGGCTTTTGCACAGCCTTGTCAACTTTTAACATTGCTCTGAGGCTCGTGGCTGCATGAAGCAGCACTGGGGGATCCCAGGTAAGACTGATTTCCAAGAACTAAACAATATATAATTGGAGAGCTCTGGAGGTAACCCTGGAGATGATCAAGCCTGTAAGTTTGCTGTTTGTGGCTTTACCCACTGAGAGGTTTGAGTATTTCCAGCAGGGAGAAGCAGTGACTGGATATGAAATCAGGTCCTAAAGATTCATGAACAAACTAACCAGCAAATCCAGAGGAATGTAAATAGTGCTCAAAAATACAGACAGATACTTACCTTCTATCCCCCCAAAGTGGAGAGGACCTACTGTGTGAGTTTCTGTCTGAAGGAAAAACCCTTTATTTTTACTATTTATTGCAACAAAACTGAAAGCAGACTACAACACATCTGAAATGGGAGGCATGACAGAGTCAGTATTGCATTTTCCTTCTGGATGCAAGAAGATGACCTTCACTTGAGGTCTCTTTAGAGTTATGGGCCATTCCCTTGTTAGTGGTAATAAGCTGCATTATATTCCTCTTCACACTGATTTTTTCCTACATAATGCCAGTGAACTTAAAAAAAAAGAAGGAAAGAATAAAGGTCAGTAAGTTTCAAAATGTGCTTTACTGAAAAGTATATAAAAGGGAAAGAGCTCATATCACTTCTCTGATGACATATGTTTTATTAACAAGCCATTATGTTTTAAGCACTGTTTTTTAGTGTTGTGCACACATAGTTTGGGATAGTATTATAGTGTCTGTGAGGGTACCAGATGTTCAGAATGCAGAATGGACTGGGGCAAAAATCAGGGGGAGGCACAGAGAGGGCATCTGTTGAGGAGCTTCACCTTGGTTGTCTGAATCTGAATCAAGTTCATATACTTCCCAGTATCTGAAGCTCTCCCAGATTTTTAACTCCACATTTGGATAACCTGACCTGAATAACAGAGATGGGACAGCCCAAAACCTTGTTGAAGTTGATGCTGTGCCTTTAAATAACTATCAGAAACCCTCTTATCTCCTCTCTGCACTTCTGACCTCTTGACAAGCCTGTAATTAGCACAGATTTTTCACATCTGTGGCTAGATTGGAAATCTAGAAGCACTTAATGAAGAAGGTCAGTCACCTTGACTGGGCTGAAGTTGCAGTTAGAGGATGTTTGCTTGCATATCCATGAATATTGACGTAGAGATGCAAACACTGAGGCAAAAATCAGGGGGAGGCACAGAGAGTATTTGAGTATATTGAGTATGGCTGCTAGGATAGGACCCTGCATTCCATGGGACTTCAGCCTCAAGGGCTTTCTCCTGTTTGGGGGCATTTCCTTCTAAGCCTCCTAAGGCAGGGCTTGTACATAAGGACATGACTCTGGGTCCAGACTAACTAGAAATCCAGATTACCAAGCCTCCCATATGGTCTGATCTGAAGATGAGGTCCAAGTCACATAATTCTTGCATAGTAGGTCCAGCCTCTCATCTCCCACAGCCTTGGTGGTAGTGTCTAAGCCTCTGTCTCCAGTAGACCTTGCCTTGGGAAGCTAGTTTTTATAGGAGATGAGGTGAGGTTTTGATTTGGGGTCACGACCAGGGCCTCAAGGATTTTGGTTTTATATTCTTGAAAAAAAGGAAGTAGGGAGACATCCTTTCTGCAGTCTTGTTGGCATTGGGATGATCTAAAAAATTAACATGAATACAATAAAATCCTCTGAATACAGGAAGTGAGGGAAATGTAGGAAGGGAGGGCCTCTGTGTCTAGTTTTGCTGCCATGGCATTCCTGGCTGCCTCCTATTTGATGTTTGTGGGCTGCACAATGACAGTGGAGGCTGCCTCCAAAACCTGAAATCTATTCTGGGAAATGATGAAAAGAGTCCTGTGGAAATGGAAAAAGACTTGTGAATCATTATATGATTTCCTGTCTTTCCCTGTCGCTCATGAGTGTAATGCAGGATTCTATGAAATTGGACAACAGGAGCACAACACATTTTTATTTATCTGTTTGAATCTCTCAGACCATGATTGACTATGACAGAAGTAAAAGAAGGAACAAACAGCAAATTCTCCAACCATTAAGTTAGGAAAGATCAGATTCTTTCAATTCTGGATCTCTTAGGTGCAGTTAATATATAATGGGAGGAAAAAAAAAGTTCCTTGTAATAATTACACAGTTTGAACTGAAGCTTATGGTAGCAGTAAGGATTCTTTCAATAATGTGCAAAGCATCATGTCCTATATTCATTAAAAAACCCAGGTGCCTTTAAACATTTATTTTTACTGTGTGTGTTTAATACTAAAAGTGATTATAGCTCACAGCTCTTCACCTTAATTGTCTGGCAAATGTCATATTGTAAAAGCAAATCCCTCTCTTGCCGTTAGAATACCATGGCATTGTCACGCTGCCAAGAAGTCCCTGCAAGATGCTTAGGAGAGCACCCCCCCTGCAGCACAGTTTGTGAGCATTTTGTAAACCTTTCATCCCTCAGAGATGAGTGGGTTTTTTAATTCCTCTTTACACCTGGAGAACTGAAGTACAGAAAAAGGTCCAGATCCCCTATGGTGCTCAGGTGCAAAAATCCCTCTGAGTTACAGATTCATCCCACCAGACTTTCAGGAAGTGACTGACAGGAGGGCTGTGCTGGAAGTTTAATTACCCTTAACAATCAGGTCTCAACCAGACCACTTTTTTGCTTTCCCTTCCAGTTCTCCAGAGCCCTAAAGGTGGCTTGCCCACCAAATGCAGAGCTGGGTCTCCAGCAGCGTGGGGCCAGATTTTCAAAAGGCATCAGTGCCAATTATTTGCATCTCTGCCACCATTTGGTTGCAATGTTTGGTTTTGTTTTCACTGGGGGCCAAACTGGTCCCTAGCATGGGCACCATGTGTTGATTTAATGAAAAAACAAGTGTGATGAGCTTTTCCTCCTTAGGAGTAAAACAGAGCAGAGTGAGACTCACCGTGCAGAGCAGCCAGAGCTGTCAGAGCAGAACCAGCACCTCTGTGATAAGCTGGATGAACAAGGAAGGGACAGCTGGATCTTCAAGATCTCTGACTGCCCATGAAGGTGCCACTGGTGAGGCTGCAGAGAATTTGTCAGGTCACCACTAGGAAAGGAAATTCAGGACCTTCAAACCTTTTGCATGTGTGAATGTTAGTGCTAGGCTGCTGGTGCTCTTTGCTGTTGCTTGCTGGTTGTCATTTAAAAACAGAGCAAATAGAGCTATGGGCATCTCAGGAGATGCCTGATGCCTTGCAAGATTGTGTTCTGGGAATAAGGAATCTGCTCTATATCACAATGACTGTCACCTGTACTCTGCTCCACTAACTGGATTTATTGTAGGATTGTATCAAACAAATGGACTCATAAGCTGTACTGTCACCAGAGTGACAGGATGGATTAAAATAGCCAAGAAAATGATGAATGCTGCCAGAGGGTGTTGATATTGGGCTGCTGGACTTCTGGTCTCTGGCAAATCCCATGAAATAGTCTTGTCACAAGGAGACTCCCAAACTACTGTTCTCAGTAACAGAGGGGAGTTGGTCCCTTTTCTAATGAAGGGGCAGCCAGGCTCTGCCATAAAGCATGCTGGCTGTCCATACTTATGAGAATGAATTATCTTCAAATTTATCTTTCACGTATCTCATCACCTTCTTCCCTTCACTGCTCCAGAATTCATGGAAACAAAATGGAGATTAAACCTAAAACAAAAGACCTGTGGACCTTATGCAGCTCCCACTGAAATCAGCAGTGACAAAAATCCTTATCATTTAGGTGAAATCAAGTGTTTGGGTACACTTTTTTTGGTGCTTTCTTGTCTGTGTGTATCACTGAAGGTGTGTTTTATGTCATATGTACACTTAGGAGAGATGAGCACCTGTTTGTCTCCAGGGCACAAATCCTGGAGTGTCTGTGTGTGCTGCTGACACATTTAAACTGTCATCAGGCCACAACTGTGTAAAGTATCCCCCACTAGTCTGCTCCCTACTGCAGAACCCTGTTCGACATGTGAGCTGCAATGGAGACATTTGATTTATAAAAGCTTCTCTACTGGTGGCTGTTTGTGTAGGATATCCACGTGATACAAAATCTGTTGGGCTGCAAGGAGTTCAAGCTCCTTGTGCCATGCCATTTTATTTTACAGGTGGGCACTCATCCGAGGGGAACTTCAGCCTAAGAGAGTCTGTACTTCACAGCAGCAGTCCAAAGCCCTGCCATGTCCTTTCCATTGACCCCTTTTGTTCCTTTCTAAAAAAATCCTGACTGGGAGGAGAAGTCAAGGAAGGTAACAGTTTTACCTGTTCATGGTGGCCAGCCAAGCCTTGTGCTGTCAGCCTGGCAAACGATCCCCTGCCAGAATACATGACCAAGGGGAGGGGTTTTGACAATGCTGTCACTCAGCTCTCACAGAGGAACTGTGACCCCTGGAAAGGCCAGGAGTGGGCTCTCTGCTTGGGAGAGAAGCAGGGTTTGTCTATGAATTCAGGAATGACTAAAATTCAAAGTGAGGTGACCAATGCATCTGTTCATACCCAGAAGAAATCCACGCATTGCACCTTTGTCAGCTGTAGTGAATTGGTCATGCAGCTGCAGCCACCTGCACCTGCCTGCTCAAACACAGAAATTGCACAGTCCCATCCTCAGCATCCTCCTTCTCACCTGGTGCACCTCTTCCCTTTTCCCAGCCCCATCCTCTCCTGTTTGCACATTTCTGTCTCCAAAGAAATCACTAAGGGAGAGAGACCTTTCTTTTCAGCGTCATGCTGACCCTTTTTCTCTTCCCCTCAAGGTCTGAAATTAATTAAATGATGTCACGCTTGATTTTAACTGATTTGGAAGCAATTCATCACCCTTTTGCTTGTTCTATTAGTCCAAGCGATCAGCACATTAATTCATTTGTGAGACTAAGCTCAAGGGTAATTACAGTGAGGAAGCTTAATGCCTAAACTTGTTAATGTCTGTAATCAGAACTATTTCCTCAGTGCAGAACAATTGTTAGACAATTACACTTGGATATGATTGCTCTGGTAGGCAGCAGACACTGTGTCAAGAGAGGAATAGCAGAAGCAAGTACTGTACTATCAGCAAATCCATCTATTTGCAATCTCTCTTTGGTATTCTGTGCTGCACACCCCTTCCTCGGGTTTTGCATTATTAAATAAGTTGAAAAGTCATCATCCCTCTCTCTTTTTCAGGCTGGGTTCTGTGTGGCACAGGAAAATAGACACCTCTGCTTTTTCCTTTTTTCTGATATAAATGTCACTAGCTTTTGCTTCTGGTGTCCTGGTTTATGTTTGAGGGGGAATAATTTAATATACGGCTGTAGACTCATTTTTTTTTTTTCCGATTCAACAATCAGTGCTTTCCAGTGAAGAGATATTTAAGTGATTAACTTTAGGAGTGAGACTTTCCCTGGTTTGTCCATCTGGTGGACTCTTCATTAACCTCGTGGTGGGGAAATATCCTGACAGGGCGATTCTGGACTTACTTTAAAAGTAGCTGTTGATCAAGGGACCCATATGGGCTCAGTGGGACCATACAAGCATAGCAAGGGGACACAAAGTCATTCTGAACAAGGACATTTTCTCTTGTCTCCTCTTCTGACTGAGCTGTCAATGCCCTCATCTGACCAGAAAGTTTCTGGTGTTATGTCAGGTATCCTAAATGTGTCTATTTCTTTCAGATCAAGCTCCAGAAGAAAGTGAGAAAATTACAGCTACTTGTACAAAGTTCAACTTCTACTGAAAAGGCAGCAGTCCAGAGTGACAGGAAATGGCCTGTGTGTGCAATCCTCCTGCACAGTGCCTGTGACACCCTGCAGTGACATCTGGGGATAGCAGCCTCGTGCAGGACAAGCAGACACACTGCAGGCTGCATGGATCTTCCACTGTTGCTGCACGAATCCAAGCACTGTGGCTTTTCAGCTGGGGAGGGATTTTACTCCAGCTCAGCCTGGAGGTCCTCCAGTACACAAGGCACTGTACCTTGCAGGAATTCTCATTTGGGGTAATGTCCCATACACTGCTCCTCTGGAAAAGTGAATTTCTTGGTGTTTGAAGGAAGGCCTCTGGCTGTGCTGCATTGGCAGCATCCTCAGAGGCCCCTGTGTTTGAGACAGCAGTCTCAGCCTCCTGTCACCAATGAGGCAGGGCAGGAAAGGAGTTTACAATGACGTGTCTTGCAGACTTGGTGAAACTGGTGCCAGTCACAGCCACAAGGAGAGCTGTCTGCTCTCATGGTTTCAGAGGCTGTCTACACACAAAGGAAGGTATGGTAAATCTAAACTTTCTGTTGTCATTAGTGGTGCACATGAAGAACAAATGATTCCTTTTCTTCAAGACAGCAATCCTCTTTGGTCTCCAGCTGGACTTGCAAAGTGACTGTGGCTGTGATCACCTCCTGTCTCCACATCTGATGTGGCAGAACTGTATTAGCACCTCCCTGCTTTCTCCAAAGTCTAGCATACAAAAAAAACCTACTGGGGTTGAGGTCTAAGCCCTCTCTTAACAGGTATCTGGGGCATGTTGATGTCTGCTTGCTGTCTGCCATCCCAATGCAGTCTTCTAGTGTCTCACTGCCAGCTTGCCAAGGACTGAGGCACAGCAGGTGGATTTTGAAAGGCTGGTATGAAAACCAAAAAGATATCACTGCTTCAATGAGTTAAAAAGCAATGTAATTCAGGGCAGTCTCACATCTCTTCTCACCCAGCTTTCAGATCTGACAATAGGGAGTGTAAGTACAACAGGGTGTGTCATGATTTACCCCAAATTCAGCTGCATCCCATGGGACAGGACAGAGAATCAGAAGAGTAATCACTGAGGAAAACTGTGAGTTGAGATAAAGACAGTTTAACAGGTAAAGTGCAAGCTGCCAGAAACAAGCAAAGCAAAACAAGGAATTAATTCCCCCCTTCCCATGGGCAGGCAGGTGTTCAGCCATCTCTGGGAGAGCAGGACCCCTTCACACATAACAGTGACTTGGGAAGACAAAACGCCATCACTCTGAATGTTCTCCCTTCTTTGTACTCAGTGTGATCTGGTCACATGGTCTGGGATATCCTTTGGGGTGGTTGGGGTCAGTTGTCCCAGCTGTGTCCCCTCCCAGCTTCCTGTGCAGCCCCAGGCCCCCATGCTGGTGACCAATACAAAGTGATCACCTGCTCAGTGGGTGCCTGGCCTGGGAGTCAGGAGGTCAGGGTTTATTTGTTGGCTCCAGCACTGGCATGCCAAGGAAGCTTAGGCAAAGCATCTCCTGCCATCTTTTGCCTGCCTTGTGACTTTAATCCAAAGTCTCTCAAGTCTTCATTCTCCTGATAAGTTCAAAAGCATTTTAAATCTGTTATTCAGAAAGGGATTAAACTTGGGATGGCTGAGCCCATTGTACCATCCAAGGCTTCCTACTCCTCCCTTTGTAGCCCTTGTTGCAAGGAACAGCAGAAGACATAGCCCCTCTCTTGTGATATGGATGTCATTCCTCAAGATTATTCCAAAATTACTGTAGATACCATTAGAAACGATTGAATAATAGCTTCTAAAATATCCACCTACTCCTCCTCTTTTTGTCTTTATTAAAAGCTAAAGAATATTTCTAGTGTGACAGGAAACATGCTCCACTGTTTCTCCATTCTGTTTGACTGAAATGAAGCAGCTTTCCTGCACAAAGGTACCCACTGAATAGTTCACTATTCTGAGCTCTGATAAATTTGGAGTCTATCTTATTTTAACTATTGCAGTTTCAGAGACCCACCTGGTAAAGTTCTTCCATGCTATTAAAGTTCAGTGGGGTTTTGCCTCACTTACCAAGAAAGACCCAGAACAATGGATTCCAAGGAAATACAAAATCCAATCAGCTGAATCATTTGGGAGATTAAGGTCTCCATCATCTCTCCTATGTTTGGTGGTTGGATGCTTTGAGATCTTTCTGCCCACCAGACTGCAGTAACCTCCATCACACTTTTGGGCCAGGGATGGTGGGATAACAGATGTAATAAGAAACAAAAAAAGTTGCCCAGGAAACCTTAGAACCAGACATCAGATCCGTGTGGTGCCAGCAAAACCTGCTGAGCCCTGCTGTGCCCAGTGAGGCTGCCCCCAGCTGCTGGGGGAGCAGGGCACCAGCATCCCCTGGGGATGGGAAGTGTCCCCATGCATCCCTGGGGCAGGCTGTGCCCTCAGACCTCTCCATCCCACCTGCAGTGCTCAGTGTGCAGGGACAGCTGCTGGTGCTGTCCCACAGAGGTGATGAAGGACAGGTGAAAGCCAAGCTGCAGTGTGGATGCAGGTGACTTGGAGCAGTGAGACTTTGCTGGGAACAAACTGGTGAGTGCCCCCCTGATTCAGGAGGTGAAAGTTTGCTATTGCCACCATGGCTGGGATGCACCCTGGGGTGGAGGCAGACCCATGCAGCACTGGGGTTTACAGCCTCAGGTGTTTCAGCCTCTGTGCTGGGACACAAATAGCTGCTCTTAATCATCTACATCACAGATCCCCTGCTTTGATCCACCTGTAAACTTCTTTATAAATTTGTGTGACATCAGACCCATCGGAAACTGCTTGCTCACAGATTTTAGTTGCCACTGATTATGGCTCAAAGAACAAAAGCCAGCAGGAACAGTGAAGTCCCTGACACTGAGTTATTTTTCCATGTCACATATCCATGTGTGCTGAAGTGGTCACTTGGCCACCACGGCATTGGTACAGAAACAGGGCTAAAACCAGCTGGAGAGCACAGGACTGTGGGGAGGGGAGTGACAGCAGACCTAAGGTCTCTTCCAGAAAAATGATCCATCTCTCCAGCCTCACTGGTGTGCACAGCTTTGCACTCACCAAAGCTGCCTTAATGAGCACCCCCACAGCACGTTTGGTGTGCTGTATCCTGGTCTGTGCCTATCCCCTGAGGTCAGTGAGTATGTGGTTGGTGTTGGTGCCAACAAACCAGGGCCTGGCAGGGTCAGCTCATAGTTCTGCTGCCCTTGAGGACTTGGAAGTCAGCTCAGGCCATGGTAACTGTGCTGTGGACTCAGTCATTAGTCCTGCCTTCCATGCACAATCATTTTCTCCCTTGAGGTTAGAGATACCTTCAGTCAAAATGAGCACGTTTTACTCTGCTCTGGAAACAATGCAAATGCAGTGCAAACATTTCACTGTCTGATGCTTGGTATTTCTGCATAATCTGACAATTCTGCATAGAGTAGATAAAGCAGCAGAGAAAGAAAGTTCTTGCCTCATTTCTCTCTTCTGGCTAAGACAGTATAAGGAATGGCAGGACATGCAATCTATCTGCTCCAGATACACAAACAACTCCTGTCTAAGTCTGGCTGATATCATATTTGCTGAGGTCCTCAGAGGCTTTCTGGTCCCCACTTCCTTCCATAACTCCTGGCTCTTGGTTGGAAGCCACCACCACCCCACCAAACACTGGTTTTAGCAAAGCAGCAAATTCAGTCAAGAAAATATTTCTCAAACAATTCTTCTTTCCTGCCTCCCTGCTCTCTGTTCAGGTCACTCAGAACAATTGGCACAGCATGGCAGTGCTGGGGTAAATGGCTTTGTTCGTGGGCTGGTGCCCCTGCCTGGGTTTTTGTGTCCATTTGGTAAGGGCCTCCAGAAATGCCTGGTTCAGTTGAGGGAATCACCATGCTGGGGGCTGGAGTGTGCCCAGGACACAGCTCCCTGCAGACAGGCAGCACCTGACAGGAACAGGCTCCTACTGGGTTTCTCCTCTGTAAATTGTGTCTTACAGACAGCAGTGCAGGCAGGGTGGCCTCAGTGTCCAGGTGTAATCAGTGTGTATCCTTATCTAAGGTTTGTTTCCTTTGCTTTAGCAGGATTCAGGGGTGCCACAGCTCCTTTGAAACATAAAGCAGTGATGTGGCATTCAGCACAGCTGGGGAACCCAAATGTGCCAGCTGCCATGTTAGAAGGTAACAGAACAAGGAAACAACTCTGTGGAAAACTACTCCTGTCCATAGCAAAGGAGGAGCAAAGGGCAGGTGGTTTCCATCCCCAGGTGCTGCTTTGTGTCTCTCAGAGGCAATGGTGTGCAGGACCACTCACTGCTGGCTGGCCTGTGTTTGAGTAGTTGGATCCTGCTGCTGGCAAGCTGGATTTCGCTGGAGCTGTGTCCTGTTGGCTTTCCAGGTTGCCTTCCCTGTGCCCTGCTGCAGCGTGTGGTGCCTTCATGGTGCAGCTGCTGAGGAAAGCAGGGGAAGTCCTGCAGTCCCCAGCCCCAACTGGACCAGCAGGGTCAGAGGCAGAGAGAAAGACACAGGTGCCAAAGCAGCAGGGCATGAAAAGGTTCAGATGCTTCTCAGGCAGTACAGTTATTTGTTCATCCCTCCTCCCCTCCCCTCTGCCCATCCCTTCCCTAATCCTGGTCCTTGCTTTGCCAGGAACACGTTGGTAAAGAGGTCTGAAAGATCATGGTGATTTCTATTCTATGGGAACAAAATATTTCCTTTGTTGTTATTGCCCTGTGCAGCTCTGCACAAGGCCCTTGCAGAGGGCACAGCAAGTGCCCTGTGTGACAGGGATAAAGCAGATTGCTGTGGGCATAGCTGAAAGGAAAATACGACTTCTTCCCTTGTTGCCACAATCTTTTTGACTCGCTGGTGTATTGCACAAAGCAACTCCTACAAATTTTCTTTGCAAAATGGTAAAGACTTTTCTTGATGTGAAAAAAGCAGAGGGTAGTGGGGAGGATTTTTCATAGGGAAAAGAATTTTGCAGTTGTGCTGCCTATTTGCCAGCTGTTCCTTCTGGAGCTGTGAGCAGGCATGATGGGTTGGAGCTATGGAGTGGTTGCTCCTTTGGAATTGCTGGCTGCCCCCTTGAGCAAAGGCTTTGTATGGACTTGTGGGGTCAGGGTTAAAAACCCAGCAACTCCTTGCTCTGATGGGGAAGATGGGCTGAAATGGAGAGGTTGCAGACAGCATGGAAACAATTTTCTAAGTATAATAATTTTTTTTTTCTAAATAATCATCTGTAAAGACTCATGCCATCTCCCTGAGTTGGGCTGTGGGCATGCTGGGGGACTTCACCTGTCTGTTCCCAGCAGTATCATCTCTTGGAGGGTGGGGAGGCTCCCTGTGGTCTCAGGGGCTCTTTTAGGGGCAAATTATTGTCACTGATATCCATGACTGCCCCCACAATTTGCCTTTATCTGCCCCATCATATCATAACCCCCCTGTCCCATATCAATTTTCTCAGTGGCTGTTGAGACAGTCTGGGTGCTACGTGGTGGCCATGGATGGGAAGATCTGCTTGGTGGCTGCACTGGAGGCTGGAGAGGGCTCAGACTCAAACAGCAAAACCCCAGCTGAGTGAGGAGCAAAGGTCTGAGCTGTTGTGAGATGGTTTAGCCTCCTTTCTGGCCAACCTTTAAAATAGTTTTTGCCCCAGGAAGGAACAAACTTTGACTGCAGAAGAGCAGATTATCCACTTGGGACAGGCTGGAGGGAGCAGGGAATGCACTGGTGCTGTACCAACACTCCACATATTCCCTAGGAACTGCTTGGGGTGAATCTGTATAGAGAGCTAAAGAAAAAACCCAAATAAAAGCTCCCCAAATAACAAAAACAAAAAAAAAAAACCACCACTGCCCCTACACCACCCTCCCCCAAATTTTCAAAAAGACCAAGCAAATATTTTAGTTGACTGAAGCCAAAATGCTCCCAGTTGTTCAGCTGGCAGACATTTAGTGATGAGGCCTTAAAATGCCTCAGGAGGACACATTTCAGGCTCAGCCTTGCTGTGCCAGGAGAGGATTTGCCAAAACAAAGGGATCAGGAAACAAATCCAGCTTTTCAGGTAAGCTCCAGACTCAGTGCCCTCACAGTACCATTCTTGACTCCACCTTAGGGCCCCGTGTTTCTGCCCAGGCAGAGAAAATGCCTGGTACAGCCTGTCCCATCACAATGATGGGCTCCCTGTAAGCCTGGCAGAGAAATTAGGGAGAGCAGTGTGTTATAGCTTAAAGGTTGAAGGAGCCAAAGGGAAGCTTGGTTTTCTCTCTCCTGACTTTTTCTAGCTTCTGGCACCAGCTTCCAAAATATTTGCTGGCCTAGTTTTTGAGAAATGATATAGGAAACATCCCTGAACCTTAGCAATTGCCTCAGCCTCATTAGTGAAGCTGAGCTGATTTTTTTTCCTGCTGATGGTTTTTACTTTCCTGTTTTACTTTACTTCATTGTATTGGAGGGTTTGTTTTAAATGAGATGTTCATTTGGCCTCTTACAGTCCTTGTGTGATTTGCAAACTGAGTGCAAGCTTTAAAGAATTCTGTCTGAATTCTGGGACTGTTAGTGAAATTGGTAAAGCAGCCTCTCCTGGTGGGAAGGTCCCAGGCCTTAACAGAGGTGTTACAGTGCCAGCAAAGGCTGCTTATTTTGCATTTGGAGGGAGCAAAACCAGTGCTCAGGGCATGGGCTTGTTGCAGTGGATAAAATGTGCCAGCTGGCCAGCACTGCCCTGCAAACCTCAGTGAGCTGAACACTGGGCAGTCATGAGCCAGACTGTGAAGGGTGAGGATACCCTGGGCCAACTGGGGTGAACAGGGATGACACCCCTACAACTACTACAAAAACAACAGATTCCTCAAAAAATCCCAGTAGGTACTTTTTTCTTTCAGTACAAGATCAATTTTTTTCAGTGATGAGGCATCAGGTTTGAATAATTCCTTTTGTGTGAGCCGATGTGGTTCATGAGTGACAGAGGGCTGCAAAGAACTTTATCACCAGTAATGTGGCATGAAACTGCTTGCAAAAGCTAAACTGTGCTTTTCTGTGGCACCTTAAACACCTGAATCCCGTGGTCTTTGCCAAGCTTCTCTGAATGAATAGCAGAGGGCTTTAAATTAATATATTTCACTAGAAAATAGGTGGTTGATTTACTCTTCTTTTTTTTTGGCCAGTTGAGTAAACCTACTTTGGGAGTGTGTGTTTGCACATGTGTCTCAAAACTTGTATTGCTCATTTCTGAAGTGCTGCTGAAGTTCTGTTGTAGCCTATTATGTTGTAAAGATCAAGTGATGCCAAATCCCTGCATCAGGCACCGTTTCCAATGCGTGGGGCTCCATCAGCTGCAGCCTTGCAGCCTGTGTGTGTGTCCCTGGGTGTGCTCCAGCAGTGGAAGGGCCTTGTGGTGTGGGGCTGGATGTGGAAGGGCCTTGTGGTGTGGGGCTGGATGTGGAAGGGCCTTGTGGTGTGGGGCTGGATGTGGAAGGGCCTTGTGGTGTGGGGCTGGATGTGGAAGGGCCTTGTGGTGTGGGGCTGGATGTGGAAGGGCCTTGTGGTGTGGAAGGGTGGGCTTGCAGCAGGGCTCTTTCACTTGCCCTTCCCCTCCTATGGAAAATAGAGTTTATATTCCTATATTTATAGCTCCAAAGTGTGAGTGCTTGATAACACCACCCATACCTGCTTTGAGAAGGTGGTGTTGTTACACACAGCTTGTGCTTCTACTCCCTGAAGGCAGTGGGGAATGTTCCAGCATTCCAGCATTCCAACACTGAGAGCTGTGTGTGTCTGCAACGACCTTTCCAGGCTCCCCAAGCTGCTGGGGATAAAATGTTGAAGCCATTCATGAAACAAATAGTTGTAATCCAGGGAGATTGGAGTGTTTTAAAATGCACCTCAAAGAGCCAAATGACCTTTATGGGTTTCTAGCTATATTTGAAATGCTTTCGCTGGCAATGCAGGGCATTGCTCACCAGCCAGCAAGGCAGAGTGGGGGCAGTGGGACCAGTTTGAGTTAGGGCATGTGCCAGACCACATAGGAATTAACCTGTGGCACTGGCAGGGAATGCCTCAGTTAAATCTCTCAGGACTGTGTGCAAATCATGGGTTTTAAATGAGACACAGAGTGGGCTTTGGATTGAGGGCAGCACCTGGGGGGGCTTATTCAGCCCATCTGAGAGTGTGGGAAGCATCTCTGTGTTTTCCAACTGGGTTTAAAGGTGCATCTGCCAAAGGCAGAGCCAGCCATGGCCAAGCTGTGGTGCTGGGGTGAGATGAAGGCATGCAGGTGTGGGGTGCATGCCCAGAGGGTGCCTGTTGGCACAGTGTGGTTCTTGGGGCTAGATTTGATGTATGCACTGAATTAATGTTTCTAAATATACATATGCATTGCCCCACACCACCCTCCACTCCCTCCAGCAATGAAGCTGGGGGGGAAAATGAACCCAGCTGAGTCAGGGCAGTTGTGGGTGAATGAGCTGCAACTGGACACCCAGTGAGTGAGCTGGGGCACAGGGCACAGGCACTGACACCTTCATGGGCCATGGTTTGTTTGAAAAAAAAGAATGAAAACCTCAGAGGTGCATAACCCTGGGATTGTGGGGGTAGGGCACACACGGAGGGGCATGTGATGCCCAGGGAAGAGGGGTGCTGCTGGAGGAGCTGCTCCACAGGAACCTGGCTGCTGGAACTGGAGTCAGGCTGTGCTCCCTGAGTGCAGGGGGTGTGTGCAATGTGAGGGGCTCTGTCTGTGTGTGGGGTGGGGGGAGTGTGGAATGGTTTGGGCTCTGTGTGTGTGTGCAGGGTGTGTGTGTGGCTGCCCCAGCTCAGGGCCATGCCAGGGCTTTCCATGGACATAGGGACTCTGTGGCACTGGCAGCACTCAAGTCACCTTCCAGAGATTTCACATGTGCAGAGAGACTTTGTTTCATATTTTATTGAATTTCATTTATATTAAATTAAAAATATATTTCTGACAGATTCATGTAACAAAAAGGCAGAACAGTTTTCAAATTGTTCAGCTGGGATGAGCGTGGGTTGATGCAAGGTGGGTTGCAGTCTACATTTGCCTTAACAAACAGATAAAGCTCTACCCCAAGGACCATGAGGAGAAACTCCGGGCTGCACACGGGAGTGGGGAATAGAACCACACAAAGAGAAGATCCACAGGTTTCTTCCCAGCTTCCAAACAAGACAAAAGGGAAGGGAAAGGAAAAAAAAAGAAAAAACCCAAGAAACCATGAAGAGAAGGGAAATTATGCTAAAATATGTACCTAATATTAACCCAGGTCAGTAAGTATTTTAACAGTGTTTAATTCTTGACAGCTAAAATATGAGAAACGAAAGGTTAAAGTAACATTACGCCACACACGATTGGCATACCCTACTGTGTAAGCAAGTGCAGAAAGTCTGAACACACCACAATAGTGCTAAAACACAGAATCACACAGAATGCTGAAAATGGTACTTCTAACCAAAACCAGAGCGTGGGAAGGGAGAGAAAGGAAAGGGGAGGAGCGGCTTAAATCACAAGCAAATTACCTATATACAAATCAACCCTAAGGACAATTATGTTCCAAACAATGATGTCCACAAGGAAAATAAAAGCAACATTATCCTTATTTACAAATGCAACTAGCTGTGTCTTTAACAAGCTATAAAAATACTATTCACATTTTCAAAGTAACATACAGTAGGTTTTGAATTTTTTTTTTTATTTTTTGTTTCAGAAAGGCAGCTAACTCTGAATGCATCACTTTGCAAGAGATGAGTGTCTTCCCCAACATGCTGACACCTCTCTTCTTCTGAAGGTACTTCATAAGGCAGAAGTATTGTTGTTTTATGTTGTGGCTCTTTCAGAACACAGAGAATTGACAAAATCCCAGATTACCCCATCTCTGCTGCTGGTTCCTCTGGGCCAGGCCATGCTGGCACCGTGATCAGGAGTCACCAGGAGCTCAGTGCTATCCCAGTGTCACTTCTCAAGTGGGAGCCTTTGATTCCAAGGGCACAGTAATGTCATCTCCCAGGGCCTGAATTTGAGCCTCATCTGAAAAGTCAGTCGTTCAAGACCACCAGGTCAGGAAATACAATTTGGCTATCTCTGTTCTTAGAAACAGACTTCTTTCCCCCTCAGTTTCCCTTCCCTATACTAGGGCTGCTACCTATTTAGCAATTCCAGCTTACAGTGTTGGGGAAGTAGCAAAAACTGGGCAAAAGAAGGGATTAAAACCATTGTGAATAATGTATCAAATGGGTACCAATTTCCATCATTAAAATGCTATAAAAAATTACCAGTTTTCTCATTCACCTGCATTTTCCTCTTGAATTACCCCACCATAAGTACCCCCACAAGCAGCCAGCACCTAGCTCCTGTCCCATGTCCAGAGGAACAGTGGTTTCATGCATTCAAAGTTAGCTACCCCTACACAGCTGCTCAGTTAATAATCGACCCATTTAACAGCAGGACCAGTTTATGCTACATATGTCAGAGTACCTTACCTCAAAAGAACAGCATACATATCTACACTTAGAAAATACCAGTCACAGTTCCCTACTGTGGTTATCCCAAAAGGGTTTAGTCTTCAGAGTGCTATGGACAATGCAGTGTTTCCCCCCTAGGAGAGCTCAAAGTTTGGGCTGGGCAGCAAATGGTGCTCAGTGACAGCCAATGGCTCTGTGTACCTGTGGCCCTGGTCACACCTGAGCCAGCAGCCCGAGGGTGCTGGGCAGGATGCACCTTCACCCCAGAGGGTTCATCCAGAACACCACTGAAGCATGATTTCATGGCTTTTTTATTGGTGAGGGGTGAAGAACTGGGATGTAACTACCCACCCTGTCTAATGCCTTACAAAACTCCCATTTAAACCTCTCTCTGCCAAGGTCCTCAAAACTCACTTCTAAAATTAAATAATAAAAAAGGAAAAAAAAACCACCCCAGCTTTGACTCCTTTTGTTTCCTATTGGGATGTCCTTGGACTTTCCCCCCTCACACCTTTCCTGTATTGCTGCTGCAGACCCCAGCTGGAGGATGCCCTGGGTGGAAGGTGTCCCTCTGGCTCTGGTTAGGAGAGGAGACTGGCTACAGTCCAGGCCCCACTGAGTGCCATCACCATCAGTCACCTGAACACTCACAAAGTTCCCTGAAAGGTGCTCTACATTGTCCAAACTTACAGGCAGATCCCAGCCATCACTCCAGCACCACCACCAGCCTCATCTGCTCCTGATTTCTTCAAGAGCAAGGAGCCTACCATCAGAACAAACCACTATTCCACACAGTGGTAAAATAAAATTGTGCTAAAATAACATTAAAACTAACATGGAGACGTGATTTTGGGACATTTTAGAATGGTGCTTCTAACCACATAACTTTATTTTTGTAATTTGTTCCCAATCTGAAAGCCCCCTTTGTAACACTGACCTTCTCCACCTGTATAACATGCTTAGCAACAGGCAGAAAATAAAAAATCCTGCACACACAGTGGTGCTGCACTGAGGCTGCTCTGTGGCACAACTGCAGCTCCCTGCCTGATGGAGCACAAGCACTACAGCCAGCCACCCTACCCCCCTCAGCCCTGGCTTTCTGAAAAACAGCTTGAACCCAAATCCAAGATTTTTATCTAACCACAGATGAGCTATTTTGTCAGCAGCAGAGGTTGAAGATCCACAGGAGGGAGACTACAGCAAGTGACAGAGCTGGAAATGAGCAGTGCAGAGACTTCATGTGCCACTATATTTTGGAAATTGAGGTGACATTGTCCCCTCTGAGATGCCCTCTATGTGCCAAAGGGGTGACTGAAAACTGCAGGCCCAGCTCTCATTATTCTAAAGCCTCTGTTTCACCCTCACATCAAACAGCCTTCCAAGCATGTAAACACCTCCACAGTTCCAAAATGTGCTTGGGAAATCAAGGTGGAAGACCTGAGACACCATCTGTGCAGGGTGAGGGGAGCAGCCAACCCTGACTCATGGGCACTGCCTAGCTGCCAGCCCTGGGCACGTCTGGTGCTCCCATTCCTTCCTCCCTAAAGGGCTGGCACACTGGAGTGTGAGTGTCCCTGTGTGTGCTCGGGGGTGCTGCAGTGAAGGACATGCCTGCCCAGGGTGCCAGGGAAGCACAGCCCACAGGGATGCCTCCAGTCATCCTGGGGAATTACATGACCAACAGCCTCCTTCTGTCTTGTGCCAGTCTCCTCATCTCCCAGATGGAATAAAAGAGCTCAAACAATCCCATCCTTCCATTAGCTGCCACCGTGATGCACAACACCTACACAGACAACGCCGTTAGACAAAAAAAAGATTTTTTCTTTGCTATCTGATTTTCCATCCCCAAAACCAAGCTGTATTTCTAGGCTGACTCACCTCACAGCTCATACTTCTCCCCTGTGCTGCTCAGCTCTACCTAAAGCCATGGAAAGACTGGATCTACAGAGTCAGGGCTGAACTGCTCTTCCAGAACTGCCACTTTCTTTCCTTCTGGGCTGGCATTGGTGGTGGCTGAGGGTGAGGGAAATGCTCTCCCTCTCAAATCTTTATTGGAAACAGGTGACAGATCATTGCATATGACTCTTGGAGTCAAGAAGCACATTTCCTACCAAGTAAGCAGTACATCCAGGGGTAACACAAGATTTCTCTGTACACAGAAAAGGATTTCAGGGTACCCCAAACACACCCACATGGAGGCTCCTATTGCGGATTTATTTCCATCTCTTGCTACCTGAGAGAGACGACCTATTTGAAATATAGTTGTAAATACTCTGCTACATCTGAGCCAATGGCCATGTAAGAATCCCTCCTGGCTGTTTTGCAAAAAAAGAAAAATCTGAAAAGAGCTGAAGAAGCAAACTCAAAAGCAGTTGGTTTCAGCCAATTGTGTTACAGTGAGTCAATCAGCCCCAGCATCCACATCTGCTTGCAATAACCCTCAGGTAGATAATAACAGCTAAGACAAATATCAGTGAAAGAGATCAGGAAAAAATAAGCTTTGTTCTCTTTCCTTTAGCACGTTGCTTTGTGCCTTGGACAATGGCTGATCCACACTCAGGTGAAAACATGCTCTTGAAAAGTTGGTCACTGCTCTCCTGTCGCACAGGCCACAAAAGGAGGAAGGAGAGCATTTATAAACAGGACACTGCATTCTAAAACCCACAAACCCCAAGTGTGCCATGCAGAGATACTTCTGTAGCATTAGAGAGTGAATTACACCCAAAGTACTTCTGCTGATGCCCTCACTGGCTACTTCGTGCTGACAAAATGCAATTTGTGTGTGGAAATACATGTTTTTCCCCCAAACCAGGCATCAAAGAGCCTGGCCCTCATCATTCATCCCATATGAATCCCAGTTGAATGCTTGCCATGATTTTGCCACGTGCACTTGCCCAGGTTCTTTCAGCAAGCCAGCAGCAACACCCAGTAAGGCAAAGATGGGAGTTAGGGACAGCCAGGTGTTTCTGCTGATCAGATTAAAGCAGCCAAACAGTTCTGCTCTCAGTTCCCCTTGGGTTTTTTTTTTTCTTTAGCCATGGTTTAACTATCTGTTGCAAAGAGGCAAAACCTGCCAGCACAGCTCAGAACTCCCCTTCCAGAGGAAAGGAGCAGGGTTCAGATAACTGTGTCTCTCACCAGGGAGGAGAGGTTGGTTCACCAGTGGCCTCAGCACCACACAGGTCCATCTGTTGGGCAAGGGTCAGCGACTGGCACGGCAAGGACCAGTTTTGGCAACTGCAACTCAAACCAGAAGCTCAGAAAATAATTAAAAAAAATAAATTGTGAAGCTGCAGTGTGTGGAATTCTCCCTCATCCCGAATCAGTTGTTCATTGAGCCTCTGCCTGTCCTCTGCTCTCCCAGACCCCACTAGCATGGCTCAGCATGGCTCAGCTGGCTGCCAGGCAGAGCCCAAGCCCCTGTTCCAGCTTTCCTGCTGCCCCACTTGCAGGAGCCTCTGCATTTCCATGTTACTTAACATATTATAGCACACCCACAGTCAACAAATTAAATTAATAAATAATTCAAGCCTTGGAAGAAATAAAACATTAAACTGTTAAACCCCATCAGTATTTACATTTGGATTACTCCCTGGGCTTGTTTCCAACATGAGCACTACTTCATTACCAGAGGAACAAAGAGGCCTCAGCTTGTGTGAGCAGCTCCATCCCAGTGCCAGGCTCTGGAGGTGTGCCTGCCTCTGCCCCAGCAGCCTTTGAGTTCTTCTCTGAATTCAAACATGTGAGCTGTGCCAGGATTTTATTTCATGGTTTTTCTCTATTAGGAGTTACTCTGTTACAAGACTTGTTCAGGGACAAATCAACCTTTCTCTACCTACCTATGACACTGCTGGCAGCTGCTGTGCTGAAAGGGGACACTCACATTCCCGTGCTGGTCTCTGTCCCCAGGCAGCTTGCCAGCATTGTCCCAGCCTGGCAGACCTTGGCCTGTGCATCAGACAACACCCTGTGAGCACTGCTGGGGTCAAACCTTCCCTGGAGCAGCCATCCAGGGCCTTGTTCCACCCTCCATGCCCCAGCCCCTGCCCAGCGCCTGCCCCTGTCCCACTACGATGGTGAGGAGCTACCAGAGGCACCAGAAGAGGCCCCTCAGTGCAGGATTTTATCCATCCATCCCATGACAGAGGTCTGCTGGCCATTTGGTCCTGTCACCACAAACCACCTTGGTACCACTTGACCCAAGATCTCCTTTTAACAGCTCAAAGATCTGTACCTGTTCTTGCTGCTTTCAGAACCTTCAGATACGTCCTTGGTGTACACCTGGTTGCAGCTGGCCTGGACACACCTGATGCACACAAACAGCTCACTGGCTGAAACAGCCTTGTGATCACAGAGTTTGTTTTCCATCTACCAAGGTGACAACCAACCCAGGTTTGAAATCTCTTCACACTTTTGTCAAACTGACCCTCAGCCACCAAGCTGCAGGTAACTATTGCTTGTTTCCTACTCCTTCCTCTGCCTCCCTAAGATTAAAGGTGGCAAGCTGTTGGAACGGCAGGAATTTAGAGGAGGGTGATGCCAGTTCCAGACCACTGGTTGCTGTTGGTTTTCTTGCCAGGTTAGGTCACCCCAAAGATCTCAACCCTAACAGAACTGAAGCACATAAATTGACATACTGCTGCACCACCCAAGATTGCCATCCACCAGGTTTTGCTTCTTCCCTTTAAAAGACAGATTTCCAAAGGTACCCAATAGTTCCTTGAGATGTTTGGTGGGAAGTAGGCTCACAGATGCTCTCACACACACGGTCTTGGTGTGCCAGGAGCAAGCCTTGGTGTCCCTGGCCCTTACGCCTCCTTTCCCAGCTCCACCTGCCCCCAGTCACTAAAAACGTCCAGAATTCTGGTTTGAAAGAGATTTCCAGAGAGGAGCAGGTCAGGGGGTGTCTACCTAAAAAATCAGGTTGATAAAAGCAGAACTAAGTGCAAGGAGACTGACTCATACTTATTTACATTTTTGACAGAAAGCTCTGCAAATCATGCACATTTTGACTTCTCAAACCTCATATGCACTGTCTTCTGTGCCAGAGTAATCCTCCTTTTAGAAAAATGGTATTCTGTACTGTGCTGCAAGCCAGAGCAGGACATTTGCCTTCTCTGATCCTTTCCAGGGCTTGCTCTGCTGTCCTTCATACAGCAGCAAGAAGAGCTAGCTGCTCTGTCATTGTATTCTCTAAAGCAGTCACTGCATCGGCCTCTCAGAACTGGCAGACGTTGTTCCAAAGACTTGATTTGCTTCATTTTGGCATTTCCACAGTCATCCTTTACATATAATTATTATTTCTTTTTTTTTTTTTAAATTTAAAATTATTATTTTGTGTTTTGCTGGTCACTTCCATATTGCTTCTTTCAAAATCCAGAAAACAGTTCAAATAAAATCAGAGGTTAAGTGCAAACTAACTTTCCAGTGAACTGCTATGTGCGTTTTCTCCAGTCCAGTGTCTGTCTTCCAGTTTAAAGGACCCTTCCCACCCCACCCCACAGAACATCAGTGACCCCTATCAAACTCTTCAGTTCTCTGTCTTGTCTTCAGTGTTGCCTGACAGCATCCCCAGCTCCCTTCATGACCATGAAGAAGAAAAAGAGGGAAGAATTAGTGATGATCTTTTGAAGTGTTTATAGTCAGCAGGTATAAAAGAGGAAAGCAAAGCTTTTGGCATACAAATCTTCATTTCTTGGCCTGTTTTTTAGCTTCAAAAGGAACATATTTGAGGTGCATTTTTGTTACTCTCTTCTGAAAGATGTTTTGTGTTTAAAGTGTTTGTCGTGTTGGCACACATACAAAAATGGTTGTGTCAGGGTACCAGTTCTGAGCAGGAGTCTCTGTGGCTGGGAATTGGCACAAAGTCATGGTGTGGCTCAGAAGAAGGGTTTAGCTGTATGTGGGAGTCACATCATAATTTCTTGGAAAGCCACAATGAAGATCTGAATGTTTTTGAAAAGCTACACTAGCCATTTTCAGTTGCTGGGATAGAAAGTGTTAGAGAAAGAAATTGGATTCTCAATCTCAATTACTACGCTATCACACAGGATATAAAAATTGTCCATTTTTCACCCTGATGAAAATTGCATGGAGATTTCCAGGAGTGCTGTACAGACTCTCATCAGTTCCTGCTGAAAGAATCAGCCTTTCTGTGGCTTTCCCTACAGTGTCTGGTTGAATCACTGAGAACGAGCTCGACAGCAGCACTGCCACTGGCCTTTCCTGGTACCAACTGGCTTCTCTGGGCATCCAACCCCCTGCATCTGCAGAAAGTGGGAAAGGCCAGGTTGTACATGCCTTCTTTCAGTTTCTTTCCTTCCTTCCTTCCAGGTTCCAAACCCAATCTGCAACCAACTCCAAGACATCCTTTCACTTAGAAATATCAGAAATGAGTGAACTGGCAAGAAGAGGAAGCTCATGGGAGAAAGAGAGGGAGGGAGGGAGGACGGAGACAACGGCAAGGAGAAAGGGAGAGTGAGAGAGTGAGGCAGCTACAAGGGGTTGCCTTTCCACTTCTGTGAGAGCACAGCCACTACACCACGGTATTCCGGTGTCTGTAGGGTGGCGGGGGCAACACAGTGCCAGGCTTCAGGGAGAACTCAGAGAGGTATTCAGGATTCTCTGCCACTATGGGCCGGATCCGTCCATTCTGTTTGTAAAAGTATTTTGTGCTGTACTCTTGCAGGTAGTCCGGGTGCTGGAGGGTACTCCGTGGGGGCAGGCTGTGGTTCCAGTAGTCTGGGTTGTCAAAGGCCTTCTTGGCTTTCTCTGGCAAATTGTTCTTCAGGTACTCGGTATTTTCCAAGGTGTTGGCGAAAGTGTTGAGGTACAATGGCTCGTTCACGTACTCGTCCTCTGCTTTGGGCTGCCCGTTGGGAGCGTTGTGGTACTCGGGGTTGTCCACAGCTTGGAGATCTCCATTCTTTCGTCGGGAAACAAATGGGTTCTCTTCCACTGGGTTTAGGTAATCTGAGGAAAGATAAAGAGTAAGTCAGCCAAGAGTGGTAGTAATCCATCCATGTAGCATCATGGGACCAGAAGCAGCACTTGGACTAGAGCACCCTCCACCTCAGCCATCGTTAGAACTCCAGATGTGGGATCAGGAGCTGACTGTGTTGAACACACACTTGTGAAAAATGAAGTACTTATAAGCTAAACAGACAATATGGGTTAAAACAGATACCTTGGAAGACTGATTTACCAAACACACTGGCCAACTAAACTGCAGCTCTGACTGAGCCATAGCCCATGTGCCTCTCTGGACTTCCTCTCATTGTATGACCTACAGAGCCAAACACGCTGCCCGACTCCTGCCTCTGCAGCCTTGGACCTACTAGCAAACCCTCTGCTCTGCAGTCCTTCCATCCACAAAACTCTACAGGAATCTTAGTTAAGCCTCTCTGCACAAAGCCTATCCCCAAGGGCTAACTTTTAAGACAGCTTCATTTCTAACAGAACAATTTGCCTGATTAAAAACCTTCCATCCCTGAAGGACAAAGGGCTTTGAAGCATTATGAAAAAAAAAGTTATACAAATGAGCCCTGGAAAGGGAACAAGAGAGCCTTAGATCAGCTGCAAAACAGGACTTGAAGCAGGTTACAGTTGCCTCAAATCACTTTCTGTGGATTAACACCCTATTTCCAGCAGCATGGGCTCTGCACACACCTCCACAGAGTCCTGCTGCAAGGAAAAAGGCCCTGCCTGCTGTCATGGGATCATCTGGTTGTATCCAGAATGAGGCCAGAACTATTAAATGCAAAAAATTCAAGACCCAGTAAACACCTTTGAACCTGAAGCTGTCACTGAATATGAGCTGAGTAGTGGGAACATTTTTTTAGTGATGCCAACTAAGCAGTGCTTTGATTTGAACCCTCCTGCTGGCATGGAACGCACAGTGTGTGGCCACACCATGACTACCCTGTGTGTGTGCCCAGGCAGTCAGGAAGGAGCTGCTTTCACCTGAGCTGCTACTGCCACATCCCCCAGGGTCAGGTGGCTCCTGCAGAACTCTGAGGATCTCCAGGGTGCACCTGTGTGGGTACATGTGGGCTCACACTGAAAGTAACTCACTGCAAGGGAGACTCCCACACCTCCTTCTGCTGTGGGTCAAGGCCCAGGGCTCCCTCCATTCCTCCATCAAGTTACACAAAGGACAATTGGCTTAGCAAACACAGTAGTGACTTGTCATTTACATTGGCATTTATTAATTTCTTTAAAGCTAATGCCAAGCTTTGGATGCAAATTAATAGTGACACATCCCCTTACATCTAAATGACTGCTATCATTACTTAAAGAGGAAGAAATGAATGAGAGCAAACTGGGTAGTGCAGCATACTGAGCCTGCACAGATTTAGGCAATCTTCCCCTTACGGTGATGCTCTCTTTAAAGCACATCTTGTTCTTTCAATCCTAGACTTCTCTTGGGTATAAAATGCCAGCTGTGTGTATCACTTCTGTGGTAGGTTCAACATGACATTTACCAAGCACAATGCCAAGAATAAGAAGATCAATAAACAAAGCAAAGTTGGGACTATGGCTGGCTGAAGATAGATCCTTTCCTTGGAAATAACTGAAGATTTGTGTTTGGATAAGAAGGGGACTTGGATTTTTTTCATTCCACTTGTTATTTTTCAAAAAAAAAAAGGGGGGGGGAATTACTAGCTTTGACAAATTGGCACATTTGAGCATTTCAAAGTAGAAAATTAAGGACAGAAAACCAAATCCCCATGTAAAGGAATATTAACCTAGTCAGAATGCTTCAACGTTGATGGGTGACTAAATAAAGCCATTTTTGATGAAAAGTTGCTGATGTACACAGAGAAAAAACACAGCCAGGCTAGACCTCTGGAAAGCCAGTATTTTACCTGTTTTAGGTTTGTCTCGCATCGGTGTCATGTACCCATCCTCATCCAGCTCTCCCCGCACGACCCGCTCGGGAATGAAGACGGTGGGGTCGGCGCTGTACCTCTGGGTGCTGCTGTCCTCTTTTGCCAGGGTTGCCACCTGTTTCCTCAGCGTGCCATTGCAGCAAGAGTCTTCAAAGATCTCTGCTGTCGCCCCTTGAGCAGCTGGAGCTTCTGGAATGATGCAGCCCGGAGCCCTGTACGGCATCGGCACCTCGGCAGTGTAGCCACCATCCCGGTACATGAACTGGTTCTGTTGAAGGAAGAACACAGCATAGGAAAGGAGGATCTTGAGGGGAGAAGCTTCAACAGCAAGTCATGGCTGTGCCTCCTGTGCCAGCCCTGCCATGCTGGACAGGGAGAGCCCTGCCCATCCTGCGCTTCCAGGCTTTGGTGTGGACCCACAAAGCATCCATCTGCCCAGTGGTGCTCAGTGGGGACAGAAATGGGGCAGGAAAACTTGTCTTCTACTAGGCATGTGGAGGCTGGACACACACAGCTGCAAGAGGTGAACGTGGTATTTCCTCTTCTATTACTCTGGCAGCCTCCCCTGATTTCTCACCAAACCCCTTAAACCTCAGCTTTGGGGAATCTCCTGCTGACTGGGCATGGAGGCCACTACCACTTCTGTTTATTCCTGGGGTGATACTTCTAGTGTGTCCTGTGGTGAGAATCATGGGGTCACCCACATCGTGTGCAGTTCTATCAGGAAGTGCATTTCAGGCTGGTGAACTGTGTATTGGCACCTCAAGTCAATGGCTCAACTCATCCTACCATTCTGCTTGTCAGCATGGGCATGCAAGGAAATTTCAAAATCATGACCTACAGATAGGAAGGAAAGATGTACAGATTCATTCAAGCCTTTTACCTAAATGGTTTTTCAAGAAAAGTTGTCAAAATTTTGGGTGTGGATCCTTAGAGTCTGCACACAAATCCAGCCTGAGTCTGGAGATCTTAACTATTTGATTCCTTATATATACACTTCATTACCTGTTGGCTTTTGGGTGATTTATGCAGGAAAAAGGAGTTTGAAACAGAAAAAAAACAGTGAAGAAAGGAGGAAAGCCTAAAAGGATGAAGGCTGAGTGTGAAATACTTACTCCTGACATAGGGGTGTAGGCAGGAGGAGGGCTGTGTCCAATTTCACTCTAATAGGAAAGAAAAATGGGTGATGGATACGTAATAAGAGGTCACATGAATGAAACAAGTCACATGAGCTGTATGAGCTAATTGGGAGAAACAGGCACATCAGTCAGATTTTCTAACTGGACCCAAAATTCAAAGAATTCAGTCAGGGCAAACGCATCACCCCCAACAACAAGCTGTGTGTTTCACCAGTGTTGGAGCACTGATCTCCCTTGGGCTCACTGCGAGTGAAGGCTGTAACAGAAGAGGCAACACAAGACACTTTAACCTTTTTTAAGGGAACAGACACCAACACACACTGGATACACACTTTGCAGCAAGCCTCCAACTTCAAAGGCTTGTGCAAGAGAATCGTTTGAGACAATCAGGAAGGTCCCTTTATAATCAGGGAACACCTTGAAAACCAGAGATGCTGTGATTGCCTCCAAACCCCTCCAGATTTACAGTCCACTTGTAATGACACATGGGCAATGACAGGTTACAATGCAGAGTGTGTTAGACAAATAGATAAAAACCATCTCCTGAGCCTGCCAGATGCTACTTTAAAGCCCTGCTGATGGCTCTGAGACACTGCACTGCAGGAAACTTAACCTGCCTTGCCCTCTGATTTTGGATTTACTTGAATTCAGGCCAGCTTTCCATCTACTCTGAAAAGATGAAGGAGACTGAAGATAGGAATGCAGTAAACTATGGTCCATGGAGGGTGGTGAAGTTTTAGGCAAACTCATGGTTACATGTAGGATCCAGAGAAGGAATATAAAGTGGCGACGAGAGAGAAACAACTCTCCCAAACAGTGAGGAATCCAAAGCTCTGTTGGGAATCATCTACCCTCCTTGTAAAGCTCCCAGCTTCCTTCCCCACACTTGCAAGCTCTGAAACTGGTGAGGGAGTTTCCTGCTTTTGTCTTCCAGGGTGGCTGCAGCCCCTCATCCTGCAGGAGTGGAAGGAGCTGTGGCAATGCTGGGCTATCACAGTGTTTGGCTACTGTCCAGGGCTACAGGCCCTAAACCAGGGACTGTCACCACTCCTTTTCTAGCCCATGCCACACCAGGATGTATCACACCCCTTTCACTTACATCTCCCTGTTCCACACAGGAACTCCCATGAATTTCCAAGGTTGGTTCATTGATTCTGGATGAAAAGGGGAAGAGCTGTCTTTGAAGTACTTTCAGTTCAGATATCTTTCAGTGATGTCTTGAAGACAGCTTAGAAAAGCAAGTCTTTTGCCAACAGGCTTGACTTCAGCACCCAGGGCTAAACCTCTCTGCCAGTAAATGTTTAGCATGAAGATTAGCAGCTTAAAAAAGCACTGTTTAGGATGGCCACATTATGCATCTGTGGGCTCTGCTCTACCCTCAGCACAAAAGGCTAAAGCCACCATCCTATCTTTAGCTCTTCTTGGCTGTGACTCTAATATTTAAATACATATTCTGCAACTATAACAACACAGTAACAGGCCCTCTTAGCACAGCCCTGTCCCAAGATGTCAGGAGACTGGCATTAATGCATTTATTGCTATTTTTGCTGACAAGACCCTTTCCAGTCAGTGGCCTGCCAACTAAGATCCCTATAACTGTGTTTTTTCATGCCTCCCCTTTAGCACTGTACTAAACAGATCTGGCTTGCAACACCCCTTACCACAGAACCTTACACCACTCTTCTCCACCACTGCTGTCTGCATATTTTTTTACCTCTTTACTGTTTTTCCCCATTGAGTTGATACCCTGTGGCCACTGTTCCATTAAAACAGGAGGCAAAGGAAACAGCTGTGGTGCCATTTAGCAGGCCTGAAATTTTAATATAATTGTTTAAGTGTCCTTAAATTGATTGGTAACTGCAATATGAGGTCATAATTTTGTAGGCTTCCAAGATTACCCTCTGACAATGCCTATTGGTCTGGACATGAATCACACTGTGAGGAGAAAAGATATTTTAATTTTACCAGGTAAAACTTAAGTAGCTTGTTTTGTATGTGAAATCCAATTTACTCTGTTGATTTTTTTGGGAGGGTTGTTGTTTTTGCATCTCAAATACTATCTTGAAAAAATTAGAGGGTTTTCCTTTACTGAAAAGCTCTAGAATGTTGGGTTTCTGATTCTAAAACTCTCATCTCAATTATCATCTCTGTCTTTTTGAGATAGACAGAGACCTTAGTGGCTGGTTGCTCAAAGACCTCACTACATAAGCCTACTCAAGAAGTCTCAGCTTGTACACTAAAAAAAAAAAATCAATACTGGCTCCCTTTTGATGGTGTAATGTGTGTTATATCCATTAGATGTGGAGTGCACACATCCACTGACAGGGGAACTCATCACATTCCAGAAGGAGCCTCACTTTTTTAACTGCCCACGAGCAGCCCTCCTCAGAAATGCACAAGATTTCATTCTGTACACAACTCAATTTTAGGCAAAAACATGACAACGGGGAGAAAGGATAAAACACATGAAAATGTCTCCTACAGCCTTTTCCCAAGGCCCTCTGGTGTGAAATACCAGTGACACATCAGCTGTTAAAACAGCTAATGTTAGTGTAAAATGAGCCTTGATCAAGGAGTGGTAAATAACATTTCCATGAATATTGGCTTGTGTTACTGCTTTCTATTCATTAATTTCATTTTCCAATTCCTTGCTTCTAAAATCTCCCAAAGGTAAATATCTCCTCCCTTATATCAGGGGCATAATATTTTCTGGCTGCATCTTAAACTGCAATGAAATCAAAGCCTTGTTGGGTCCTGCCACTCATATTTATGTAGCTCTGTGAATAGGTCTCTGCCTTGTGTCTGCTTCCTTCCTTGGGTATAGTGTCATGCCCGAGCCTGGCACCCAGGGCTGTGCTTCTGCTGCTGCCCCTGGCACAGCTCACCCCACTCTGGCTGAGCACTGCTGCCTTCAGGGCTGCACCCAGAGAACATTTCATGGAAGGAATGCTGGAGGCACTCAGTGCTGCTGTGGAACTATGGGTGGCACAGCTGCTACCACACAGAAAATGGGAAACACTTTCTTTACAGCCTGAGCTGGTACCTCCATGTTTTGCTGCCAGCACAGACTCCCCAGAGCCCCCTTGCTGCTGCAGAGTTGGATTTCCTGACCACCCACAGAAATGTTGCCCAATCATTGCTGTTTTTTGCTCCTAAACAGCCTGCTAAGCTCATGGGACTGAAAGATTTTTCCCTGCTAAGGACAAGACTGCCAGCACGAATATACACATACATTTGAACTCACTCTGATACTGCTCAAGCTGCATAAAACCCAACTCTCTCTTCCTCTCCTTCTGCTCTCAAATGCAAAAAGCACCAAACACAGAGCAGGAGTAAAACACTCCCCACTTCTCACTGGGATGCTGCTCCCAGGTCCTGCCTCAGGCAACTCAATGATTATCTGTTTTGTGCAAGCCCTGGCAACACTTCTTTGTACCATCAGTCCTGTGCTGTGTGCCCCAGAAATAACTCTCCTCCTTCCCCTAGAAACTCTACATAACTTCAAACCAAGGGAGTATCCAGGCTTGAGTCACCAAACCAAAGCATCACAAGATATGAGATCTTACTGCAAGCACCAAAATTTCAGCAGTTCTCCAGGAAGGACAGCTGATTTATTTGAGTGGATCTGAATCATATTTGTGATGGTCTGGTGGGGCTGCAGGCAGAGCATGCAATGCAGAGTGTCCTGCCTGTCCCCAAGCCAACTCCAGCTACATTCCAAGAGAGCAGCCTGGTATTTACAACTGATCCAAACTGAAATTCAAATAGGAAAGACCATTCCAGGAGAACAGGCACATCTGCTTGGCTGCAGTCCTGCTTCCACAGAATTTGCAGATTACTCTGTCCTGCTCCAGACAAGCAGCATTTCTGAGATGAAAATCAAAGGAAAAAACACACACCATGAGATGGTTGTGTAATGTTCAATAGAAATGGAATGCTGTTTGTATAGTAATTGCTAGAAGGCTTTTCAGACCTCCAGGGGTTTCTGGTCCCAGCCCCTGCTCAGAGAATGACTATATATAATAAGAAAGGATTAGACACCTCTCTGGGCTGTTAAGGTTCAAGCATATCCATCCCTGCAGCTCACAGCACCTGACACGAGTCTGGCACTCCTTGGCCATGAAGTTCCACTGAGGATCGAGGAATCTTTATGGGAAATGATGACATCCCAGCCCCTTTTTCAGCAGTAACTTTTCTCAGAATGTGCCACATGTTTTAACTTAAACGTTGATCACAAGTATAAAAATAATGTAAGCATCTATGTGTGTGAAGTGTTTGCTTCAGCCTCCAACAACTGCTTCTACAATCCAGACACAAACCATCCAGCTTAGCTCAGTGAGGGAAAAAATAAATAGATGAAACAATGAGTAAGTCTTTTTCTACACCTAAGTTTTTTCTGGTTGCTGTTTGCCAGAGGACAGATGAGATTTGCAGGCAGCCTGAGCTTTAACTCAGTTCCCACAGGCTGCCAGCCCATGTCCTGGCAGAATGGTGGGTTTAAGACATCTCTGAAGCTGTGCAAAGTCAGTGTGGATGTTTCACTGGCCCCCCGGGTTCAGGTCAGTACTGACCAACTTCTTAGCTTCAGAAAACTCATTACCACTTACTCTTGCATAATCTCTTGTAACAACTGTCTGTTTTCATACTTGTTAACTTTTTTAGAGCAGTCCAAACTGCCTTCCAGGAGTAATTTAGTCTGGACTGTGAACAGTAAATGGCATATATCACAAAAACCCTCCATGCCTAATAATTTTGGCATAGTACTATGGGAAACAACATACCCCTACTGCACAGAGTATTTCTTGTGCTGTTACTGGAAAATACCAGATATAAACTATCTATTTTCAGTCTAACACTTCACCAAGTAGAGAAGTCAAAGATGACAAGACCACTAATGAAAATAATCTCTAAAGAGATGCATAATTTGGGCACAAAACTCAGTATCCAGCTACACTGACAGGGAAAGGTAGGTGAAATGCTTTTCTGTAGCCTCCTCTCTTTGAGCCTGAATACTTGGGCTGGAAATAAAAGCATTCTCTTGCTGTATGGCACTAAAGGCTTGGAAACCCACCTGTTCTCTGGACCTCAGAAACCTTCATCCCACCTTCAGAGGGGCTGGCAAATCGATTTCAGCTGGCACAATATGCACTTTGATCTAAGCACGACACAAGAATGAAGATGCAAGGATTCCCTTTGCCTGGTACTTTGTATTAATGCACCTGAGTTTAAATAGAGAGCAGAGCAGGAAGAGACAGCTGGCATTGCCTGTCTTTTCCTTTCAATGTCCTTGACTCCCCCATCCTTCCTGTCACCCATGAATAGCTTTCTGTCATTCTCTTTTTTAATACACTCTCCAAGACACTTTACAGTAAATGGCACCTTTTAACACTGAGCCAATTCCCACAATTTGAAAGGGACAAGGTACCATTTCCCACCTGTTCTAACAATTCCCTGTGGGACAGGGGGGTCAGCACTGCTCCTGCTCCTGGGCTGTCCAAAACACAGGAGCAGCAGCATCTCTTTTTCTGTACAAACTTCAAGCTTCAAATCCCCAAACAGGGAAAGGATGGAGAATAGGACCAAACCCACAACACGCCCATGATTTGTGATTGTGACATGGAAGACAAAAAAAAAGAAAAAAGAAAAAAAAAAAGGCACAAAAGAAAGTTGATGAGCAATCCTGGGAGCAGCAGCCCCCTCCTATGTGCACGCCACACTGCCATCTTCCCCAGCCTGTTTTATACAGTAATCAAAGGATATTCTGAGCCTCTCAAAATGCCATCAACCCTCATTGAGAATGAAATAGAGCACATCTCCATCGAAGCCTTTACAACAGTAATCATTGCTGCATGCTGGCCTGAACAGGGAGCTCTTAGAGACAAAGATGGGTTTTAAAAATAAAATAAAAAAGCCTTCCTAAAATCTGAATAGAAACTTGATGATAATCTCCCAATTTTATTATGCAAGGGGGAAAAGAAACCCGTAATTGTGCACTCTTAGTCTCTTATAGCAAAGAATAGGCTTCTTGATGAAATGCTGAGTTGATTTAAAGCAGGCCTGAGGTTCTGGTGGCAATAATAGTCTAAAAGAACTAACCATCTAGCTGATTTGGATAAAATAATCATTTTTCAACATTCTAAATCTACACTTCATCTGTGCCTCCTCCCACTTCTCCCAACTGCATCTTCTGGAGAGTCTTTTTATAGCCTTGAAAATTATTTTCCCCTCCCCTCCAGCAGCATTCAACAAGAAAGACAGACTCCTTACTCTGGCTAACAAAGGGCAGGCTGTGTTGGCATTTAGCTCCATTGCATCTATGTTTAGAAAGTACAGTGTTTAGTATTTACTTTCCAGAATGCTCCATAGACCTCCTGACACCCAGGAGTTCTCCCAAAGCATTATCCCAGGTGTCCCACTGCCCTGGGACACTGAGCACTCTCCCACCTTGGCAGCCAGACAGGTGTTTCAGGGGCAATTCCCTGCAGCTCCACCTGGTGCACTGCCAAATCATGCCCCGTTGTATTTTTCAGGTGCTGTTATTATTTTAAGAAACCCACAAAGTGTGTTCCTCACAAATGGATATTTTCCACTAACAATTTCTGCTTCACATCTCGTCACAGAAGGAAAATTTTCTCCCAGCTCTCATAATTATTTCCTGACTCTCAGTCCACTTTTCCATCTACTGAATTATGCAGAGTTGTTTAGCTTGCTGTTTTCCAAGAATGCCTCATCAGTGCAGTGTAAAAATATTTATTACTTACTCTTTTTATATCTATTGACTTTTTCTTTTCAGGAGAGAAAAGAAAATGGATCAGCTGTGAGCTCTCTTTACAGTTAACACAGCCAGCAGCTATTCATGGACTAAGCAGGTGCTGCCTGATTTTACACCAGTTTATGTTAAAGCTCAATGAATTTACATGTCATGCATCAAGGATGGCAGCAATGTACAGCCACCCTCTCTCCCACCCATTCCACCAAGCTTGCAGAAAGTACTGTGAGGTGGTGATCTCATTATTAAACCCATATTACAATTTGTAGAAGCCAAAATGCCATCCAACACTTTGGGAAAGTCTCTAACTCTTCATGCCTGACTCTAAAGCTATATGTCTGAATACAGAAGCCTGAATGTGACAGAGAAAGATAATGCATTAAAAAAGTCCTGTTTTAAGGCACTTCCCTGCAAAACCATAAGGCAATTTGACAAGTTGGTCCTGATAATCAGTTCAGGCTGAGAAGGGTTTATTCCTTGAGAGATATCACTGATTTCAGCCAGCCTGGCTGCAGAGCAAGAAACTAATTGCCATAAAGCACTTTCAAAGAATTCTCTGTGAAGACCCAGGACTCATCTATTCCATTTGAGTCCTCCACAGGAATTTTCTTCCTTTTTCCTCTGGCAAACCTAGCACATTTTTAAAAGGTGTTTAAATACACCTGTTCTAGATACACGTATTTTGTAAGAACCTTTTCTTTTTTATGTAAAGTATTAAGACCAAAATAATTTTTCATGTACCATATTTTATATTGTATTTTTGCATTCTTATTCTCACTACTTCTTCACCCTGAGCAATGAAATTAGGCTGATTAGTATCAATCTGGGTTCACCTCCTGCTTTTCCTGGGCAAGGTTGGCCTGGTGCTATCCACACTTCCAACAATGACTAGAAACAGACCCATAAGAATTTTCCATAAGTAAAAAGAAAATAGGTAAAATACTTGTGATGGTCTGCCAGACACCAACTAAACACTAACAGCTCATGGGAAATGCTTAATGCAAAAGGCAGAGCAGAACAGACAGGAGCCTCCTACCACCAGAATGTCATTAAAACTTACAAAAGCAGAAAATAGGAATTGGAGATCTTCAAAGGGGGCTTGGTGGACTTTCAGAATTACCCTAAAGGTCTGAAGGCAGTAAATGCAGCCAGTTGCCTAAACTCTCCCAGGAAAACATGAAATGCAGTATTTAGCAAAAGACATACAGAAGGGCTTCATACAAACTTCTCTAAGTAATCATGCAGTTTTAAAGAAGCAAGAGAGCTAATATAGAGTTACTCAGTGTAATTGTCTGAAATGCTATGAAATGTTTTGAATCAAAGTCTAGTTTTTTTTAACCAGACCATCTGTTCTGGCATTGGAGATTTTATTGCCACATTTGCATAAAGAAGTTACAGAGGAAAAAAAAATGACTACTAAGATCTTCAGACAGGGGAGAAACAATTAAAGAAATGGGATAGAAATAACTAAAGAAGACCACAACCTGACAGACTGCCCTAAGAGGTATCAAATTTAGGGAAAGATTTGGCCATATTATTTTTTGGGAAGATTCTGCAGGAGCAGAAACGTGGCAAACACCACAAACAAACAAACAAAAAAGACATCTGTGTTGTCATCATTTAGCAGCAAACACATACAAATGGTAATATCCTGTTTAGCTTTTTAAGCAGAAGAATCAGAGAAGCACAGAATATTCTGAATTGGAAGGGATCCACAAGGATCATCAAGTCCAGCTCCTGGCCCAGCACAAGACACCCCAAAATCCCACAATGATAACCAGAGATTTCTAAGAACTGGCAGCTCCTTAAATCTAGCACCAAAAAGTGTGCATGGCAGACAGGAACAGGATCCAAATCCTGCTAAGGAGTCAGCATTAACTGCCCAGTGAGACTTTTCTACACTGTGATGTATTTTCCATCCCACTTGATCCAATCAAGACAATCTTTCCAAAAGACAAACTCTACCTCAAACAGAATTTCTGCACTTGATGCAGAAATTAAGAGACAAGAGACTCTGGTCTATGCAATTCCAGAAGGCTGGACAAAATGCTTTTAATGACCCCATGTAGCTTGGAGATCTCTTCACAAACATTTTGGATTAACTTCAAGATGAAGCAGTTTTACTGCCATCAGTCCCATGTGGCCAGGACACACCTGGAGAAATGACTTGGGCAGGAACACTTAATTGCCTTCTCTTACAGGAAAAGAAATGGGGACCAGGTGCTTCCAAAGCCCTGGACACAAGAGGAATCATGGGCAAACCAAAACCCCCTCCTGCTTTGCCAAGGGGCAAGGATGACACACTGCCAGAACTAAGGCCACACCAGGACTGCTGCAGTGGCACACCAGATACTGCTCAGAGAACTGAAAACTGGTTTCCAGGGTCCCACAGTCTGCTTTAGCCAAGCAGGAGAGTCTCCATGGACATATGGATTAGACATGTCTGAAAAAAAAAATTGCTTGATATTTAAGTGTGGGGTTGGCAGGTGCTTCTGTGATTTACAGTGTATGGAATAAAATTACAGGGGCAGTATCAGTGAGTAATAAACAGTATAGACAGTTTTCAGCAGGAATTAGCTAAGGGCTGAGAGCAAAAAGAATGGTGGGGCACACAGAGTGCTTGCTGTATTAGCATTATCTCTGCACACACAGGACAGCACTTGTTACAAATACCTGAATGAATCATCTAATGGATGTGAATGCAGGACACTCGAGCACTGGCTGGGGTCCTGTGCTCATGGAAACACTGCTGAGGATTCAGCTTATCTTTTAGAAGCATAGAGCTTCTAAAACTATTTTTCTGGAGTATCTCTAGACAGTGGAAAAACCGGAAAAAGCTGAACAGACAAAATTGCAATGGAGGAGTTTCAAATCCAATGAAAGAATTAATTTGTCTTAGGATGCTAATTTTTATTTAAAAGCTGCAGCAGTCTCAGAGTGAACTTCATAACAGAGACCACTGTTAAGGGTCAGAGCCTGTGCAGGGCTCTGCTCCCAGCAGCACAGGTAGGTCCCAAAGACATCCCAGCAGGGAGTCAGTGTGGATGTGATGGAAATGCTGAAGCTGTGTCTGAACCTTGCAGCTTCACAAATCTCTGTAACCCTTGGAGAAAGAAGGATGTGAGACTTCCTGGGGAGCTGGCAACTTCCCAGAAGCCTCCCTCTCTCCAGTCTTCTGCCCTCCTGGGCTGCAGCACTGGGATCTTAATGCACATCCACACAGCTCTTTTCCTCCTATGGCCAGGAGTGTTTTGCACAAATCTCATCCAGTGGTGCCTCTCCCAGACAAGCAGCTGTAAGGATTTAGACTTGAGACCACTGCAGAGAAACTTCAGGGCTCTCCTGAGAAAAAAAATGCTCCTGTTCTTCCTTCATTCCTTGACTTCAAAGACTGTGTGTGAGAAGGTTCATGATCTCCTTGTTTTCTTCTTGCCCACTTCTGTCCCCATGAATCCATGCTGCTGGAACATTCACTCAGCACTGTCAGCACAGAGAAGGAGCACAGCTCCCTGACTGACTCCTTGGCCACTAAATCTGCCATTGGAACAGCTAAGGTGGGAAATACAGTATCCTTCATGCTTCTTATCCCTGGAAATGACATGGAGATCATGTAGCTCCTGTCTGTGTGTTTTCCTTCACCAAATTGCCCCACAATCTCCCCATAAAATGCAATTTGCCAGACATGGTGAACCCAAACTACCCAAGTTGTATCCATTCATTTGATGTCCATGGCTGCAGCAGCACCATAATGAGTCTGTGCAGTATCAATGTGCATTATGCTAAACAAGCATAAATCAGAGACTATCCAAAGGAAGCACCAAGACAGAATAAGCCAAGTGCAGACAGAGAGCTGTGACAGCATTTCAGATACGTGTGATTCCTGTAGCTGACATCCATCTGTACTGAACTATGCACAGCAGATGCACTATTACCTTAAAGGAGTGACTGTGTTTTGTTTAGATCAATCTTCACTAAAAGAATAGTTAACATACTGAGAAACTGAGTGCTTCACAAAGGCAACAGAGATGTATGTGGCTTTCTGCACACAGGTATTACCTCCAGAAAACACCTCTCTGCAAAGGAAACCAGGGGTGCTGCAATGGTGCAGGGCTCCCAGCTTAGCCCTCTCTGTCTGAATTGGGTCATACAACTTGGCTCACAAACTGAAAACTTTTGGCAAAGGGTAATTCCAGGTTTGTACAATGCCAGAGAAAAATTCCCAGCAACTGGAGTTACTGAAAGGAGGATACAGTCTTGCTATTGTCATTAAATTGAATTGCAAAGCAAAGCTCCCACTGTCTTTAGTGGTACAAGATCACAGTTTCAAACCAAGATGGGACATTGTGAGCTGAGGAATGGAGATGTCATGTCAAGAATGTGATGGAGTCCCTTTGTATCACAAAAATAAGGCCTGTGGTCTCTTTCTGCAGCTCTGCTGACTTCAAGGGGATCACATGTGTGCCAGCAGTTGCAATGGTGTGCTTTGAAGCTGGGAAAAGGCTTTGTGAAAGTGATTTTAATTTTTGTATAACAACATATATTTGTATAACAATAATAACAACAACACTAAGGATAATAATAAAAATAAGTGCCTGTGTTTTCATTCCATGAATACCCCAGTGACCATGTTGGTTGTCCAAATAATGTGTTGTAAATATATCTTTCAGAATATTAACTCAAGGATTTTTACTGGAATTCCCTCAGCTCTAGTGGGCTCCTCAGCTGGGCTGGTACCAAAGACAGATGATAAAAGGAACTGTTGAAAAAGCAAGTACATTTTTCTACTAAGCCTTTCTCCCTTTAAATGTGTCCCAGTGTTTCCAGCAAATATGGGAGTGAGATGAATATAACAAACCCAGGATGTCAGACCCTGCCCCCTCAGACCTGTGTTGGTGTAAATGGCAGTACCTCACTGTGTCAAACTAAGTTCCACTGATTTACATCCCTGTGACACTGAGTACCTTCCAAAGGTAATTGCTGTCTTTTCCTTCTTTCCTCAGAAGTTGGCAGGAAAGGAAACAGAACCTCTCCAGGGTCAGCTAGTAGTAAACCTGATGTATTTCAGATCACCATCAATTAAGTCTTGTAGCCATAAAAAAGAAAGTTTCTCACTTATTGCTAAATCATGCATTATCCCCACTTCATTTTCAGTGATGCAGGAGAAATGCTACATGAATGCAGACATCTCCCATTTCCTTGCCTTTAAAACAGCAGCAATTTCCTTCCAAACTGACTTTTAAGATCAGATTTTGTCTTATTCCCAGAAAGCACTGATTTCCTTAGGAGAGGGTAAGGAGCTTCCTGCAGGGCATGGTCAGAACCTGGTTACTGGCTCAGATTGTACATGCTTGGCTCTTTCACTCACCTCTTCCCTGTCTCACATGGTGTAATCAGTTCACACCTGAGTATGGGTTTGGAACTACCTCAGCTAAGGATAAATGTCCAAGAGGTGTCTAAACCATGAAGACTAAACACCAACATTTCACAGAGTATACTTAATATTTAAACTGTGACTTTTGACCAAAAGGAGTCTGGAGAGAAAACAAATCCCTAATTAAAACACACCTGATGCCTGTGTCAATGCCCTCCCATTAGTAATGCATTTCAACATCTCTTAGTTATGTGAGAAGGGGTGGCAACTGAACTGTTTAAAGGCTGGAGCCAAGCACAGGAACAGGCAGGGGTCAAATCTGTTGAAGGAGGGAAAACAGATTGCAGACATCTGACTTAGCTCCTCACCTGCAGCAGGGCACAGACATGTAGGACAGGATTCAACATCCCAGAGCTCACACAGCAGGTCTGAGACTGCTCTGCAGCTGTCAGGAGTTCGTGGATAGAGAAAGCCACCTCCAGAAAGTAACTCATCCTACTGGAAATGCCTGAGGCAGGCAGCAATGTTCACCCATGCTACTCCAGTGACACGAAATAAAGTCTGGGGGAAGAGCTTAGATTGTATCCCTATCCCTTAGATGGTTGGAGTTCTGTGAGCTGAACACTCTCTGTGCCTCAGGTCCCCCTGTAAAATGAAGAGCACTTCCTCCCCTGATGGGGAGGGTGCAAACATCAGCCTGCCAATTCCTGCCACGTGCTCAGCACAAACACATGTTTGGGAAGGGGGCCATGAAAGCAGCAATGCAAAGAGGAAAAGGGGATGGGCTGGAAATCTGGCTGCAGACACAAAAGCAGCATTATCTGTATATTCCAGCTGCCCTCAATTACATCAGTGCCAACCCTGCCAAGACATCAGGATGGCAGGGATGGGAGCACCAGGGCTGTGCACTTCCTGGCCACATCACTGTGCAGAAGCAACACTGCTTGACTTCAGCAGCCTCAGCTGTGCTTTCAGGACAGGCAGCTCAAGTTGAGCCTTTGTTCACTCAAGGCTGGGCTATTAATTTATAATTCACTGAGGCACAATGAACAGGCAGCCCAATGACAACATTTTTATAGCCACTCTCCTTACCAATGGGAGCTTGTAATTCCCAAGGCAGTGCTGGCCTGTGTTTGATTGGTGTACTTAAATCTCCACCTGTGCTTTCACAATAACCAATATTTTCTGTCAGACCTTGCTCTTACCCTGTTGGAATCAATTCTTGTCCTGGAGGTGTAGATGGGAGGAGGAATGTTGAAGGCTTGAGGAACAAGATACTCCTCAGCATCCATCATATCTTCCAGGTCTTCCTCATCAAGAAGATTTTGGAAAAACTTGCTGTCATTTGGGCTTGGGAGCTTCATACGATCATCTCCCTAAACAGATTGTATTGAGAGAGGAAAAATATCAAAAGATGGAGTAATTCCCAAAGAGAGAATTTCAGCCTTCCTAATGCCCTGGCAGCCAGGCTGCAGGGACCACACATACTGCTTTGTTTGTTCAAAAGCACTGTATCCACATAATTTGTGGATTTGTTTTGTTGTTTTTTGGTTTTTGTTTTTTTTTACTGCAAATATGTTGACAAAAAGGGAGTAACTGCATGAATCAAGCAAAATCTTTTTTTTTTTTTTTTTGGCATTTTCATGACTGAGCTTTTTATTCTTTCTTCTCTCTTTTTCCCATACAAGATCAGTTTCTGACCCAAGTTCTGACATGTTTTGTGAAATATCTCAGCTATTTAGGCTCAAATAGGAGGGGTGGGGAATAACAAGGAAACTGTTGTGTCTGGATGTTTGCTTTACTTTAATTTGTACTTTAAGGGTCTTAAAGGGTAAATTTCTCTCCCATCCATATGAGAGCTGAGAACAACAAAAGTCAAACCAGGGAAACAACAGGGCCTTGAAATAACACCTGTGAGCTGGAGAGGCAAATCTGGGCTGCACTTTGTTGGTGCCACAAAACATCACAAAAGGCAGCCCACGCCACAAAAACCTATCAGCCTACAGAAACAATGCTAAACTCCACTGGCTGGCTGGAGAGTGGTCTTCCACTCCTCAAGAATTATTATGCCACATGTGGAAACCAGCAGGGAATGATGGCTGTGCTGGGAGGTGCACACAGACCCATTTAAAAGCTCAACAGCAGGTTTGTCATTGTTGATTGCACCTGGCAGGGGGGATGGGGAGTGGTGATGGCAAAGGTAGCAGTGCAATGCAATGACCCTGGTTTCTCCTCCAGGAGCTCACATTGTCTGCAAGGAGTGCTGGAGAGAAGCCTGACAGGATGAAACACACACCAGAGTGTGCAACAGGGGAGGGAAGGGTGGGGGGAGAAACAGAGGGAAGAGATATTTGGAATAAGCAAGTATGTCCTATCTAACAAAGTCATTTAATCAGACTGATGTTTCCAGAATCAGCTGAACTTACAGTTTACCACAGTGGGGAATACTGCAAGAGGAATTCCACATTCAGCACCAAAAATCCTCCTGACCAGTATTTCACTTTCCAACCACATTTTCCTTGTGCTGAAGCTGAAGGAGAGCAGGATGATTCACAGTGTGCAGGAACACACCACAAGTCACCTGGCAGCTCTACCCAGTGAAATCAAACACCTCATTGTGGGACTGGCACTAGACCCACTCAGGAGACACGAAGTGGCACTGGCTGGGGGCCCTTCCACTAGGAATTCTTCTGTCCATTTGAAGCTGAGGATCAGCACCTCTGCCCTGTGCTTCATGATGTGGAGCAGATACAGCATGAGATAGAGCATGAGAATCATTACCTGGATCAAACTGTTCCCTTGCTCCATCTCTGGTGTTTCACTATCATCTCACTTTAAAGTTTTCATTTTACTTTGAACCTCTCACACGCTGGGCCCTTACCTAAGAACCTGATGCTTTCTGTGGCTTGAGTCTGAGCTGCAAAAAACCCATGCACAGGTCTGGGCTGCCACAGAATTAGGGAAGGACACATGCCTGGACTCAGGCACACACAGCTCCAGCTACCTGTGCTCACCAGGTATGGCCCTGCTGCCACAGGGCAGTGTCATGGGGTGAACCCATCAAGGATGAACCCATCAAGGATGAATCCATCAAGGATGAACCCATCAAGGATGAACCCTTCACAACCCTGCCACAGGAATGTGAAGCCTCCACAGCCCCAGAGTGTCGCCCTGATTTTTAGAAATCTTTTAGCCTTCTGATGTTTTCATTCTAGTTGCAAACTTTCCCATACAATTTTCTGTAAACAACTCAGTTGTTTTGCATTCCTTCATAGAGGTGGAGAAAGTTGATGGACTGGTAACTTGTCCAGTGTCATTGGAGAGGTGGCCCTTTCACCCTCCAATCCACTGTCACTTTTGTAAAACTATAAGTAGTGGAGTCAGAAAATAAACTTCCCTCTTTTGCTCACCTTCTGCTGATGTGTTCACACGTGTGTGCTCTTGTGTCCTACAGCAACACCAGAGCTTATGGAGAACAGAGAGGGAAGCTCCTCCCTAGCATTAGAGGTACCAGTGTGATACAAGTTCCTGTCTTCTAAGAAACTTTCATGTTTAGGTAGTGAAAAGAAACTTGCCTGTGATCTCAGCAGTGCAGGGAAAAGACTCAGCCTGATCAATTTTAGAACCAAGTAAGTCCTTGGTCTAAATATAGATCTGTCTGCCTATGGACAAAACTTGTCCCTGGTTTCATAAGGAAATGCAAAGCACTGAGAAGCTTGCAAAGCCAGAGACTGCATATGTGCTCATAAACATGAGCTTAGGAAATGAATTTCAGATTGTTGCATTATTAATGTTATTATTTCTGAGAGACTGACACTGCCCATTCTACTTCATGCTTGTATAACACTGTGGTCACTGTTTGCTTTAGGTTCAAGAGCATCTTGAACTTCAAAAGATTCAAAGGCAATGCCCCAACAGTTGGTGTCACAGACAGAATTGTTTTTCCCACCCCTGTGATGCTGCAGGGTTGCTTACCTGAATTACCAGGTATCTCTGAGGGTCTCGAGCCATTCTAGAGAATTCAGCAGCCAGCTCCTTGAATTTTGGCCGACTGTCAGCATCAATCATCCAGCCTGGATGAAAGATGAGAAAGAAAATGGTTAAGTGTTAAGGGAGGAAATAATTTTTTTTTTTTTAAATGTACAGCTTTCTAGTCCTTGATAACTCTGCCCCAAAGAAAAGTGGCAATGAGAACCCGGAAGAATGGAAAGTTAGAATTCTGTGATGCATAAAGTGGAAAACACCTGGTTTTGGCCAGACCAGATTGTTCCTTACTGCATGGATTTTTTCTTAATTTGCTGGGCTCCTCTCTGTCCCAGAGACAGTAACACTACTTTGAAATTTTCTCATCTTGCACATTTAGGTATCAGCCCTGACTGTCTTTTATTAAGGATGTGTCCTACCAGATGGGACATTTTTGTACTCAACAAAGCCCTTGCATGATTTAATTTCCACACCTCCATGCACAGTACAAATGTTTTCAGAAGTTACTTAATTTACTTCTTCTAGTTTTCCTTTCCTTTTTTTTTTTTTTTTTTTCAGGGCTTTTGTGTACAAAGTAAAAGGGAAAGGAGTATATATGATGGATGAGATGTCTGTATGCTAATCTCACTTAAATTAAGCCAGAAATATCAGAGAGATATTTCTAATTCTTTTTAAATTAGAAGCATAACCTTGGAGGATACTGTCATTAGTGGGAGAATCTTGGAGATAAAAAAGTTGGAAGAAACCATGTGCAGACTGTTTTCCTTTTTTTACTAAAGTAAAAATAATCAAATTTTTGTACTGGACTAAGAATGATAAAAAAAGAATCCTCTCTGTAGCATTTCTTCTATTAATTTTACTTTTTATTATTACTATTGCAATCATCATTCTTCCTACTAACAATAAAACATTCACGATTTCTTTCCTCAATATTTGGAAATGGGATTTCTCCTCACAACCATCACTGGCTGGGTATCCATGTGCCATAATTATGTTTAATGTTATCTTTTTTTACATCAGAATCAATTGTCATGGAAATGACAAGGGTTTACAATAACTATCATATAATTTTGACTTCACAGCAAGTATATGAGATAACATCCAACAGTAATAAGAAGCTGAGCTAACTCAGCCCTTCATGGCTAACAATTGTAAAATTGCAAAAGATGTGCAGGCAGTATTTAAATGGAATTTACAGTATCTTGGGAAGCTTTTGTTTTGCAGCAGCAGCTTGCCCTGTTTCCCAGCTCTGCCAGAGACTGCCTAAGCAAATGTTCTAAACCAGTGTCCCTCCTGCAGTGAGCACAGGGGTATCAAAAGTGACAATTCCTTACACTTCACCATCACCATATAAACATCAATAGTGCAGATTGGGGGCTGGGGCAGCCGCTCTCCCTTCTCCAAGAGGTCAGGGATCTCTCGAGTTGGGATTCCATCATATGGCTTCCCACCAAAGGTCATCAGCTCCCAGATGGTGACTCCTAGGCAGAAGAAAGAGTGTTAGAGGTCACACTACTCAGATTCCCCCCCAGTTCTGGACTTGCAATCTCTTCTTCTTCACCCATGCTTGGAAAAACACTGAAGTTTGGACTGAGGGGACAGGAGGAGTTGAGCAAGTGGCTACACAGTGCTTAGCTGCTAATCTGGGCTTAAACCATGACAGTGTGACACTTGAAAACTCTGGAAAATGGTGAAATAGCACTTTGTGGTAATCTTCAAAAGCAACTTCCCTTGTTTTTATTGGTGTAAGAAATGGTGTGATAGACCTGAGGCACACAAGAAAGGGCTGAGACAAATGAAGGGCAGTAAAGTAAATGAGTGCAATAACAACAGAATGCACCATGCTCTTTTATCAAAAAGGGAAATGAATGGCTGATGTACTCTATTATTTTAAGGGGAAAAAGCACAGATGTTCCCTAGCTTAGAGCATCAATTTCCCACAAAGGTACAGTACTGAGTAACAGTAGGTCGTTGGCTTTGCCTTGTAAGTCATTCACAGCCACTGCTATTATTTTTTCCCTTAAATCACCTTATGGATTTGAGTTTATGATAGTGCTGTGCTACAAACCCAAGATTCTCTTTTTGAAAAGCCACAGGATTTGTTTTGGCTTCGGAGCTGGAAATAAAGATCATATATCATAAGTAAAAGAACTTGTGCCCAAACAGAATCTTAAATATTGAAAATGCTGCTCTCACACCATCTTCTTAAACTTTTATTTGTATTGCAAAGGTCATTTTAAGCACGCCTCCAGATCAGTACCATGTTTTGACAAATGTCATGCTAATGTGAAAAGTGATGGGCAAAATTACCACATGAGTAAACCACATTTATTTCACCTTCATTCATCTCCTTGTTGACATTAAATAAAAATAACTTGTCAATTGTTTATGTACTTTTCCTTTCTGCTTATAGATCTTCTGGGCTTCCTGCATTTAAAATGAATTTCATAAATGAAGGCATATTTTTTCCTGAGTGATCCAGGGTATACAGAATTTGAAGAGAAAGAGCAGCTTTACAAGATCAGTAGAACTATCCAAGGCTTTTCTCAGCTGACTAGAAGAGGGGAGCTACCCAGCCACAGCAAACAGTGTCTTTTGCTGCTACCCACAGGTAAAAGTGAGTAATGAATAGAGCTGTACACCCTTCTGGTTCAAATGCAAAATAGAAAATGCAAGTAGGACTCCATAGCCCCAGATACTGCTGAAAATTTCCATTTACAAAGGTATACCTGATTTTATTAGTAATAGCTATACCAGATAAACAGGCAGAGACCTCAGCAGATGTGGCAAACAGCTTGTCTGAATAACCATTAGCAACACTGAACAAACACCTCATTTCTCAAATATGACTTTTTCTCTGTGTGTGTGGCTCACCAATTCCCAAGTTATCTGTGAAATTAAATAGATGCTTGTTCTAGTTAGTTTGGAGAACTTGTTTCTTCCTTTTCTTTCTCTTGCCATATTTACTTCGTATTATGACAAATTCCCTTTTATCTGACTCTAGGTAGAGAAAGTCCCATAAGCTTGAAAATGGTTTTTGACATTCATGGCTTTTAGAGTTGAGCTTTTCAAAGACTGCTGAAAATTGTGACCTGCAGCTGTATTTTTATGAATCTGTGGCTGAGCTGAAAGAGGTCTTCTTCTGTCATAATAATCAGCCAAACTGCTACCAGACCAGACCTTGCAGCACTCACCCCATCGGGGAACATCATGATAATTTATTTCAGTGAGCAGGGAAGTAACACAGGAGACTGTAACAATTGCTGCTCAGAGTTACACATTTAAAGGAAAAAAAAAAACACCCTGAAGAGCAAACGCTTCTGGAATTAACTCCATTGGGGAAAGAATGTATCTTTAACATATTAACACAACTTGGTTTAATGGTTTAAAAGACACAACTTTTCAAACTAATCACATGAAGATTTACCATAGCTCCACACATCACTCTGATGGGTAAATTTCCTGTAGTGTATGCACTCCAGAGCCATCCACTTAATTGGCATCTAGGGAAGGACAAGAGAAATGTAACCTTAGAAATGCAGTATTAAAACAATACAAACAGATCCTGTATGAAGACTCCAGCTTTCTCCCTGCCTCCTTCAATGGCAAGATTGAAAAAAAGCAGCACTATCCTGCAGAGGAAATGGCTGTTCCTGCCCTCTAGGGTGGGGCTGTGCCTCATAAAACTGGGAGGTGAGAAAGACAAACCAGTTACCTGCAGCACTTCTGATATTTACCGATTCAGAAGTAGTGGAACAACTCATGTTTTCATCAAAGCTGTGTGAAGAGGGACCAACGCAAAAATTGCATATAATTCCCCTAAATCTGCAGAAGCTCTTTTTCTTTAACAGTTTGCAATCTCTGCAACATGAGATAGCAACACTGCTATCTCAGCTGTTCTCTAAAGAGGCCAGGTTACAATGCAGTGACCACAACACTTCACCATCCCCATCATCCTCATCATCATCAGGGTGAACAGGCAATGAGGAGAATTTGCAGTGCTTTATTGTTAACTCCTAATATTTGTCAGCGCCTTGGCCATCCCACTTCTCTGTATCAGCACTCCAGAGAGAAAAGTTGCTCCCCAAACTACATCAGCAGCCCCATGTTCCCAGGCCAGTGAACCCCTTTGGGGTGAGCTCATCTCTTCTGACAGAGGAGGGTGTGCAGGCAAACCAAGCCTCATTCCTGCATTAGGGCCCACCCTCTTGAGCTGGTGTTAGAATGGGATTCATGGTTTTCCCATTCCTGAGCTGCAGCTTTTCAGTCTGTGAATTTCTGATGGACAAACACTTTTGGAGATTTTTACCTGACAGGGACTTGTATGGGTTGCCTCTAATTTGGCACCATGGAAGAGGTACTGGAATAAACCAAAGGGATGTGTAACTGCAGGCAAAATCTGAACAGATGGTGGGTGTAAAAGCAGAGGATGTGTCTTCATTCAAACCCTTATGAAACTACCTTCCATGAAGTTCACTAATGAACATAACCTACAGAGTTATGGCAAAAACAGCCCCTTGTAATAAGGGTTGCCTTAACTTTTGCAAAGACAGCTCATCCTCCCCCACTAAACTCTGCAGAAGTGCATGGCTTCCATTCCCATTGCATACAGCTGGGTCATTCCAGATGTGAACAGCTGCTGAAGGAGCAAATCTGCCTTGTTCAAGGTGGGACAGCTCAGGTTGGAAGGGATTCAGGAGGCCTCTAGTCCCACCTCAGGTTCACAGCAGGTTAAGTTACCGAGGAGATCAGGCCAAGTTACTCAGGGATTTGTCCCATCTGGACTTGAAAACCTTCAAGGATGGAAACTGCACCTCCTCTGTTTGATTGTCCAGTCTGAACCTCCCTTAGCATGCTCTCAATACAACCTGATGCTGCCAATGTCCTTTGGAGTTCACAGGATGCTCCTCTGGACCCAGAAAGTGATACATCTGATGTAAATCCTGCTCCAGAGCTCTTAGCAGGGTAACAAGTCCAAGACACAGCTGCCAGGGAGCAGCTGGTTTGCAAGGATCAACTCCTTTCCTGCTATGCACTGTGTGATGGAGGGAAGAGGCTGAAGGGTTACCGAGAAGAGAGTTACAGAAATGAAGGAATTGGGGAAAGCTGCCAAAAATCCACCTTCCCTGACAGGAGGTCTCTTTCCATGGGGAAATGAGGAAGCCCTGGTGGCTCCTCTCAAGCTCCTCACTTCCTTGACTGACCAGTCCAGGTGATCCAAGGACAGCAGCCACACAAACAAGGCAGCAGCTCATCCCAGAGAACAGCACACACTGGCAACAGCTGTTTGTTCCAGACAAGGGCATGAGTGAGAACAAAAACAACACAGATAGCAAGGAGACAGACAGCAAACAGAACATCCAGGAAAAGGAATGACAGGTGAAGCAGAATCCTTTGGGATTCCGTGACAGATTGAAATGGGGAATTTCAAGATATTTAGGGAGCAGCCAGAAGCACCACATACTTACTGCCTTCTGAATTTTATCATGCATTAATCTGAAATTAGCAGAAATGAGGTAAGACTCTACATGGCCATGGTGTGGTTTGCTGGAAAGTAATAGGGGAAAATGTCTGGTTTCAAAATTATCCTCAAGCTGGCCTGGCATTCAGCATGGTATTGGAGAGGTGGAGGCAAGACATAACATACACAGGTTCTTCTGGTGTGATAGAAGAGCTAAATTCTCATGTTCTGTGGCCTTGCCTTTTGTTTCCACAAAAATTACTTGTCTGGGAAAATGGGACTGCACGTTATTGAGGTATATATTGGGCAGAGAAAGAAGCTGGGCAGGAGTGCCCCAGAATATCCAGCACTCATCAGACTGAAGTATTCCAAACAGGACACAAACTGGGGCACGTGAACAAAACCTAACTCTGAGTGTGAAAACTGCTCATGCAATTATATTTCAGTGCCTAGATAAGCTCACTGTGCAAAAAATGAGCAGTTTTTATGTGTGTTTTCACAACACAGTTCTTCTGCAAGGGCCTTACCCAGGTAACAGCTCCTCCAGGACACACTGACCTAAGGAGGAACTTCAGGAGGTTTGTAACAGCATGGTAGGTTACTTCCAGACATGTTCAGTACTCACCTTCCCCCCATCAGCATTATACTCCTTCTCATCCCCTTCCAGAAGTCTGGCCAAGCCAAAGTCAGTGATTTTCACATGGTTTGGGGATTTCACCAGGACATTACGGGCTGCCAAGTCCCGGTGGACGAGTCTCCTCTCTTCCAGGTACATCATTCCCTGAAGGAATAAGAAGAGTACAATAATCCTAATAAGTCTTACATGTTTTTTGAGAACTAACTTCCACTGGTGACATATAAAATGTCTGGTTCAATTATGAGTATTTATAATGTGAAAATGGCCTAGAGGGCAGAAGTTTAATATTGCTCTTGCTGTGACAGGAGGCTGGATTAGATGACCTTGAGTTGCTCCAGTATGAATGATTCTAGAAGATTCAATTATCAAAAGGAAAAAACCCAACAAAATAACACACAGATAACTCTTTTGCTTCAGCAAGCTTAAAGTCTGGAAATGTGAGACAAAGAAAAGAAGTATTATGGTCTTTGTTCTTCAGATAGGAAATCTGATGACCATAAAAAATAATCAATTTAGCCAAAGCCCCCCAGAAATTAGACCACACTGGGAAACAATCCCAGCTCTGTTACATTCCAGAGAAGTGTCTTCAATTCAAGATGAAGATTCTTGTCCATCTTCAAATGGTTTTTAAGTTGGTCACAAATTTTCACTACCCTCAGTGAATTAGAGGGAAAACAATTCTTTATTCCAAGTGCTGCAACTCCCTTACCATCTGCCTCCCTTAAAATATTGCCACTAGTATTATAATAAGACATTAGATCAATGGCCCTTTTTTATGAGCATATATATTCTGTTAGAAGTACTTTTGTTAACAAGTCCATCCAGCTGCCTTTAAAGATAAGGTAACATATACTCAAGCTGCCTGGTCTTAACCTTATTCTTATTCTGATGGGACACTAACCACCTAACAGCAGTATGGAAATTTGCACAATGCTTTGTGACACTGAGATCAACACCAAAGCTTGGTCTTATTAATTATATGACAGGGCTGGGCAGGGTTACAAGCCTATAATTTCATTAAAAGGCATTTATGACATTAACCACCATTATTAGAACCTACAGATGAAATCACACGCTTGATAATTGCCTTTAAGGTATCTCAATATATTAGCTCTGTATAATATATATGATAATTTTTAAAAAGTCACTGCTGAATACCAAAGAGATCATATTATCCCACAATACAGATGATAATTCAGAGAGTCACATGTAGTGATTAAAATAACCAGATTACTCAGTGCCATGGGCCAGATTTTATTGTCCCTTCACTGCCTAAGGAGCTCACAGGTACCTGTGCCCATACAAGCTGCCCCTCATGGTGTCTGGACTCAGCCCTGGCACAGGCTGCCCAGACAAGCTGTGGCTGTCCCATCACTTAAAGTGTCCAAGGCCAGGCTGGACAGGGCTTGGAGCAGCCTGGTCTGGTGGGAGGTGTCCCTGCCCATGGCAGGGGGCTGGAACTGGATGGGCTTTAAGGTCCCTTCCACCTCTAGGATCCTATCAAAGTGGATGTCTATACAAAAAGCATCAAATGCAGCCCTAAACTGGTTTTAGGTGAAAAACTTCAGTGCAAACACCAGTAAAAGCTTTGAAAATATGTGGGAGAATGTTTGGCATGAACACTATTTCATGCAGTCAGCATGAAGGGGGTTTGAAAGAGGACACAGGGACTCTTTGGCATAAAGCAACTGAAGTTATTCTTTAGAAGCCCTGCTAGTTGAAAGAAACACCCTCTTGCCAAATGCAAATCAATACATTCAGTTTTTGACCATCAGAATTGTAAGTCTTTAAAAGAACTATGTTTTTTTGACATCAATGGCTTTTGACATCAAATTAAAACCGCTAGAAAAAAAGACAAATAAACAATTGTGAGTCACACAAGAATCTCACTGTGATACCAGCTGATGAGAGAATTCTGCTGGCATCAGAATATATCACATCCAAATAAAATTATAATTTTTAATAGATTAACTTGTACCTATCAGCACTGAAACAATATGAAAACATTGCAGATTTCTTTTGGCCAAAATGAAAACACAGAATTTGTCTTGTCAAAATCAAAACAGATGACCTGTCCCAAGGCTTTAGCCTTCTGATTCTAGTTAATGATGGCAGGAATGGATGGTCAGGTGTGCAAAAACATCCTTCATTGAAGGAGTTACACAACCAAATTTTTAACCATGCCTCTTTGGTCTTATTTTACTGTCTCTAATTTCAAGCACTTTTTAAACTTGTAGGCTAACAATCCAGGATGTCTCACTGCTTATTCTATTCATTCACATACATTTACTCCATTTTTGTGCTGTTATTTAGTATAATTTTAGTAAGATTCTATTTTATTTGTCCTAACCTCACATTCTCTCAAGAACTAGAAAATGTGTAATCACCAACACCTTGCATTGCTCCCCAGCAATACCACAGCTGGTTTTCTTTTCTATCCAGAAAGAGGACAGAAATAAATCCCTGTGTATCATTGTACTTCAGTCTGCTTCACCTCTGGCAAACAACCTGCTCGGGGCTTTTTCCCACCTGTGTTGTCTAAAAGGTAAAACCAGTCCCTGCAGGGTTGGTTGGCAGCTACAAAATCCTCTGCAGAGCCCGTGGTCTGCAGAAATGTAAATCCTCTTGGGAATACTCAGTGTAAACATGTTCACTTTTCCTGATATCCCATCAACAAGCTTTAAATGTGGGTGGCAGAAGTATAAATGAAAAGGTATATATGTGTACATTTTCAATCAATGAGACTATCCAAGTGGAAGGAAAAGAATCTAAAAAAGGGAATCCTAGAGTATTCACTGCAGCAATACTGTCTAAACATATTTTATGCAGAGAACCACCATCTGAAGACATTTTTGAACTTGGCAGGGAAAAAAAGCTCTATGTGAATCTTTAAACATGATACAGAAGTATGATAAAAAATACACAGCTGGTGGCATCCCCACCCAAAAAACCCATAAGAGAATACTGGGCAGACATTTTATGAGTTGAATAGACTAAAAGTTATTCGTTAAGAGCTATGAAAAAAAAAAAAAAGAAGCTCTTCTGCAAATTTTTAAGGAGTGTTTATAAATTCTCTGGCACTGTGACAGCTTTGGAATGGTCACTTCAGGCACAGTCAGATTTGCTCTTTTCACAAGAAAAATACCAGACTTGAAAATGAGATAATGTGCTGGCAATAAACTGAAGTGGGACAGTGGAAAGGAGACTTTATGTCAAAAAATCCATGGGACAAGAGAAGACAATTATCTTGGACAGCTTTCTGATCTTTCCAAGTGCTGAACTTCAGTGTAGAAAACATCAAATTAGGTTCATAAGGTATTAGGATTTCCAGTGCTTTGGAAATATCACCAAAGCTAGGCTGGTGGAGGAAATAGGAGAATAAAAGGATTTTTTAAAAAAAAAGGAAAATGAATTTTTTCTGGCAAATCACAGGTTTGTCCCCTGAGATGTGCCTTGAAGTTGTGGTCATAATTTGCTGTTTCCTTACTTTATTATAAGCAGTGTTACTCTCAGCTGCTGCTGTAATTTCCCTCCCAGTAGAGCAATGGGGAAACCTCCATTTGTACAGGTCAGAGTGGAAGAGATATGAGCACAGACTAATTCAGAGGCTGTGATTTGGTTTCCTTCAGTTTTCTGGACTTTCCAGAGTCCCATCTCCCTGTTGAGGATGCTTCTGGATTTGTTTCAAAAGTGGCAGCTGCTTGCAGGGAATGCCCAGCTCTGAACTGCGGGAGTCTTGCCTGAAAGCTCTTTCCCTCAGGTGCTTGGATTTCATCTCCAGAAAAAAGGTATTAATTACTCAGGATAGAATTCAAACTCAGAATGTAATTCATTAAATGCAAAGTCCTTTTGGGATAATTGCTAAAGATGAACTGAAGTGTGCTGAATCACTAACTAAATTTTAACATACATCTTCTGTCTTGCAAGATGCAAGACATCATTTTGCAAGAACAAACCCAATTTAAAAAGTAAGTATAAAAACCTTCACCTGCCCCAAGATCTTCAGCAATACCAGCCCACAGCAAACCCCCTATAAATACTTCTTTTCAGTGTGACTTTTGGTTGTTTTCTACATTAAATATAATTGTTTCCCGAAATTGAGGGCATGTTGATCTTATCTCATCCAGAAATTAAGAGCAGCCTGTCTTTCTTCAATAATAACTTCCACCCACCAAAGCCAGCACACATGGCAGATTCATCAAATTCATTCTTCAGGTATATGAAGGAAGAAAATTTCAAGTCCAACTCAGGTCTCATGGACATTAATCTGCAGCTTTGGAGACTGCTCTCTTACCATCCTAATAACTCAAAGCTTGCTTAATAATGTGAATCACTGCAGAAAGCCTCAAATGATCATCTTTTCCCCTGCATACCCCATGGAAAAGGTGTAATTTTGCCTGGGGCTAAATACATTTTCAAGGAAAACACTGTGCCCTTTGTTGTCAGGAGCAACCAGCCTCATCCAGGTAGCTGTTCCTCCAGAGAGAGCTGTGGGAGAGAAAGACTGACACAGAAAGGCACTGACTCAGCTGCACAGGTGGGATGGCCTGTGTGGGATGGCCTGGGAGCTGGCACTGCAGGTCACCCTCACAGCCAAGGGCAGGGAAGGGGATGCCACCAGCCCGAGCTGGGGACTCCCACCTGGTGCTAAGCACATCTCCACCAGGTCACCTGCCCTTTCTGGAAATGTCTGGAATTCTGCCAGCCCTGGGAAGCTGGCAAGGGAGAACCACTCCTGCATCGTGTGCTGTGCTATCAGCCCAAGTATTTAGGAGTTCAATGCAATTTTAGGGGTAAGTTAATCTCTCTCTCCTTGGTAAAGTGTCGCTGTAGGACACGAGAGCACAGACGTGTGATCACATCAGCTGAAGGTGAGCAAAAGAGGGAAGTTTATTTTCTGACTCCACTATTTATAGTTTTACAAAAGTGACAGTGGATTGGAGAGTGAAGAGGCCACATCTCCAATGACACTGGACAGGTTACCAGTCCATCAGCTTTCCTCCACCTCTATGAAGGAATGCAAAACAACTGAGTGTTTACAGAACAAAGCATGGGAAAGCGTGCAACTAGAATGAAAACATCAGAAGGCTAAAAGATTTCTAAAAAACAGGGCGACAGTAAAGGGCAGACAAAGAAAGCTTATGTGATAGTAATGTATTTCTTCCCATCTCCTGCTCACTTTGACAAACTCTCTCAAGGTTTCTCTCCTCTTCAGTTTAAGTTTGAAGCAATGTGCTATTAATGTGTAGCAAACTGTACCTCAGGGTAAAAGCATCTCAAGCTGGCCCTCTCCAGATGCACTTAGGACACAAAGCTGACATAACTATGAGGATTTTCCTGCAGTTGCTTTGGTCCTATCCACCTGAGCAGGACCAGATGATGGAAACTTTGCCAGACCTGCCATCTGAGCAGGTGTGACATGAGCAGAGAGGACACTGCTGATAACAGAGCTTTCCTCAAGTCCTGCTGTGACTTTGCTAAAAGTTTTCAGACTGAACAGTTCAGAGCACACAGAAGCAAGACCAAGACTATCTTTACCTGACTCAAGAGATGGGATCCCAGTGTAGCTAGGTTATTATCCCTATGGGAAGACAACCAGTGAAAATCCAACTCCTGCACAGGTAACTTGAGCTAGTTCTGCTGTGAAAAGAGCAGTGATGTTTTGAACACAGGTCAGTCTTACATCTCTCTACTTGTGGCTCACCCAGAAGTACAAATTCTGTCTGCTCACATGTGGGCTGGCTCAGCTGAAGCACAAAATTGGGATGAGCTGGCTTCATACCAACCACAGGAGGACACACACTACCTGTGGCAATATAAAAGTGCCAGTTGCACATCAAAAGAACAAGTGTGAATAAAAAGAAATCAGCACCAGATATTTGCTTTGCACCACGTGGCAGCTGCAGTTTATTTGTTCCAGAAATAGGAGTCCAAAAGCCTGATTTACTAGACTGCTAAACTCTATCCCAGGACACAAAATAAAGATGATGCTAAAGCACAACAGATCAAAACAAACTCAAGAAGCAAAAGTGAGGGGAAAGAGGCCATGAGGCTGATTAGATGAGAATTACAGGAAAAATGCAGTCTATTCCAAAATGACAGGTGATCCATGAAGGGAGAAAGAGTAGAAAGAAATGAGAGGAGAAGCAATTTCATAAGATTATGACATTTCAATACTTAATTGACTGGACTCAGCAGACATTTTGATGGGCCCAGACCCACTCCAATCTTAAATTAACATCTCAGGAAAGTCATCTCACCCCTTCACCGCACAGATAAGTGGGTCACTGCTGAATTGACTGGTTTTCAGCTCTGGCTTGCAGGACCCTTAAAATGAAGCTCTATATCCTGGGTAGGTGCTGAAGCTCCTCAGGCAACATCGAAAGGGGCCTTAATTCCACTGCATTCCACCAAACACATCCTTAGTCTGAACTCCTGGGGAAAGATGAGCTGTCTCCCAGGCTCCCTCAAATTGTGCAGCTTTCTGGATTAGGTGGTGCTGAATAGAAAGAGTCTGGGAAGCACTTAATGTTCTTCTGATGAAAGATGTTACATAAACATTTAAAAGTAACATAAGCAATGAGATGCAGACCAGGTATTTATTTCAATACTGGCCATACTGGATGTGGCTCTGAGTTCTGGTCCCACCTTCAGCCACATCTGTGCAGCTGCTGCAAAGCTCATTCCCAAGCATGGGATTCCTGAGGGAGGGAGCTGTGGAGTTGTATCTAATCTCTATTTTGCAATTAACTCAAGTCCTTTCTTAAGGCAGCTGGGTGCAAAGTGTGCTCCCATGCCAGCTCCATTCTCCATTCACTGGGCAAACTGGGTCATACTGGCTGTGTTACCCCTTCCCCTGGACCAGGTGTCCCAGCCTCCTGGGCTGTGTGGACAGACTGTGTTACTCTCCCTTATTCCCAAAGAGCTCAAAAGGACAGGGATGTTCTCCCATCAGCTCAGGGGACTGCAGCCCAAAGAGGAGAGAGAAATTGCAGCTTGGAGCTGCTCTTACAGTAAGTGCACATCACCAGTGCACTTTGTGCAGTTCTGGCTGCAACCGTGCCAACAACATCTTCTTCTGTGAAAAAGGCCTTTAAACAAGAACTAACTGCCTAAATAACAAACTTTATCCTGCAAAACTCTCCTTGCTGGGCAATAACACTCACTGCAAAGTAACTACAGTTTAGAGACTGGTGGGATCACAGTGCTTATGACAAAGGCTGTTTCAAATTGCTGCTTCAAAAGAAATCATTGTAATCTGTGTTACACATGCCAGCAGAAGGAACATACCTGTCCACTGATTTGGGGAGTGCTCAGAGACTTCAGGTTTCAGCTCCCAGTGGATCACATACTCCTGGAAAGTGTTTGATGCTTTTCAAAGTGGCAACCAAAGAGAGGTATCAATTCAAACAGGCTTTTTGAATGCTATTCTTCTCCCTTACATTAATTGCTTCAGTTAGACCAGCTCCAGCTCCTTCCTCTGAAGAGGCAGGAAGGCTAAAAGCAGCCTATAAAGGAGTTCCCAGTGCAACTGTAATGGGGAGCTGTGATCAGTGCTTTCCTGACCCTGTAAAGCCAAACTGCCCACCTTCCTGGAAGGAAGCCCACAGCAGCAAACTTGAACAATGGGCTGTGTCTCCCCCACCCAGCCACTGACCTCTTGCCAATGCAATTACAGTCAGGAGAGTGTATTGTGCAGTGCATCCAGTCTCTCCAAGAAAGTGTATTTAAAATGGATTACTTCTGCTCCTTAAGCAGGCAATCAATAGAGATGTGGACTGCAATAAGTACAGAGATGTCTGTGGGCTGCAGCACTTATTCTCTGTGTCTCTTCAGAAATTAATTAAAAATCAATGAAGTGTGCAGCCTATTAATAAAGAACCTCTAGATTAACAGATACAAGCACAGCCTTCCCTCAGGTTCAGAACAAGCACAGCCCCAGTGCAAACACACTGGAAACTCTCCAGCACTCCAAACCCTGACCTTCCATGGCCGTGCCCTGCACCTGACTGAACTGCAACAGCCCCAGCTTTGGGGACATTAATAAATATCAGCTTTAACAAATTACATGCTGTGTGTTTCAAGTCAGCTAAACAGGAGGAACTGGGGGAAGCATTTAGAGCCTTCAGTATTTCTCTGCAGGCCTACTAGAAAATGAATTTAGGGCAAAGCAAAACCACCTGTGTAAAGATGAGATCCAGCAAACATCTAAGAGAGGGTTGAGTCCAACATCTTCACTTAATTACAAACTTTTTTTTAGACAGCTTTCTTGGGAAATGACTCCTGACCCTGTAGCAGATAATTTTCCTTTGGAAATGTGCTGATAAACTGGCATGTCATGCACTGGATGCAAGGTTTTCCAGTATTCATCTTATGCAGGTGCATTTTATGATAATAAAATATGTGACAAAGCAGGTCTTTCCTGCACCCTGTGTACTTGGTTGGTTCGGTTGAGACAGAGTTTTTGGACAGCTGAAATCACCCTCCCCTTCACTTGGGCAGTGCCATGGAGCAGCCAGGGAACACTGTGGTGGCATTATCTTGTGTGTTCAGACAAAAATCCCACAGGAAGAGCCCACAACAGCTCCCTGCTTTGCAAAGGGCAAATATGTACAGGATTCAACTGATCCCCCTCAAACACTTGAGAGATGAAATTTTTTACCTCAAGACGTGTTTCATAGGGCACTTTGAGTCTTATTAAAAGCTGTTAGCACTATTCTGTGTCCTCATTAAATTAAACATAGAGGATTTTATTTTCTCTTCTGAGCAAACAGCATGATTGGGGCTGAATTTCTGAGGTAGGCACCTTTATTTGAAAGATGCCCCTGAAGTTCACACAGCTTTGGGGCTCTGTATTTTCACCACTTTTAAAATCACTACTTCAGGGTAAATAGAGAAACAACAGGACAATGGAAGCATTACTTCCAGAAACCACCACTTTTCACAAGCTATTTCAGTGCCAGGGCTACTGGGCTCTGCAAGAGAAAAGTGGAACAAGAACATATTTACCTTCTCCCTCTCCTATTTTCTTCTCACATGAGCAGAGCAAGCAGTCGGAACAAGAGCTTCTGCTTAGGACTGCAACACTGTTCCACAAAAGAAAATGTTCTGAATCTATTCTAAATGCTTTTGATACCCTGATTCAGGAGAGTTCTTGAATAAATTACAGCTTTGAACTTGCAAACTCTGTTGCCACTAGCTTTCTGAGCACTTCTTAAAAACCCACATCACAGGTAACCATAGTTACCTACTACATACATTTTATTTCCCTTTTCTAATTGAGTAGCTTATGACACTGACAGAACAGGAGAGGCCAGCCACATAAACAGTGTGCTCTCTGATAATGGCTGGAGAAACCTGCTAAATAATCCATTAACCTTATTCAATAAATACAGATGAGTGCTGGAATGGGGTGCATGGAAGGCAGAAATGTGGTTTCAAGAGACACTTATTTCCCCCCAGCTAAAACATCACATTATTATTAATGGTTCAGAGCACTGCTGTGTTGACAATGAGAGCCCATAGAGTGTGAGTCAAGCTGCCACTGTGCCCCACGAGCTCCCTGAAACCTCCTTAATGCCTGTGTAGGCATCATTAAACACAGCTTGTCACCTTTGCCTGGCCACCTCAGGGTGCTGGAAGGCAAACCACAGCCAGTGGCCAAGTAAAGGACAGCTGAGCACTGGGGTGCATGGTCTGTCCCCTCCCCTGCCCCTCTGTCCCTCAGCTCAGCCCTAGGCAGACACCAACCCCATGGAGATGTGGGGGCAACACATCCAAAGCAATTCCAACAAGCCCTCACATTACTTTGTTATAGGATACTCACAGAAAATAAAGTATAATTCTACCCTTCACGTGTGAGGGGTGTGCACACTCTGATAATTATGGAGCACTGGCTGCAGTGATATTTTGTGCCATAGATTTGTTCACTCTTCCTGTAAAGTGGTTCTGCAGATCTACCAAGGGACCACAATACTACACAGGGGAGAAACTACTTCTAAAGTAGTAAATATCTAAAAAGAAACTTTTATGGTGTCCTCTAAACAAAACTGATGTCTTCTCTCTTTTTTTTTTCCTACATCCCAGAAAGATCTGAATAAGGTTAGGCTCAAGCTTTTGAAATCCATTTATTTTGAGGTGAATCCTCAAAATAAATGCAGGTTTTAGTTCCCAAATCTGAGAAATTTCCTGGTGAGCATGAACTGACTGTTTTAATTGATCTCTGTACAGTTCCCAGCTACAGCAAATACTTCAGTTACAGCTACTTTTTTTGTTAGGCTGTTTCCAGAGCCAGGGATACCATGACTTATTTGAAAAGAAAGAAAAGTACTCATGACTTTGACGTCTCGAGATCTGAGCATGTGGGTGGTGAATACATTGGAGATTTTGAGAGCTGCTGAGCTGAAACATGTGACCTGAGTGGAACACAGAGCAATCAGGGCAGATGTATTTCCACTGATAGTAACATTTCAAGTGTCTTAAGACTCAATTCCTGATTTTCTGACTTTACAGGGAGTTTTTCCATTAATTACAACTGAGACAGGTTCAAGCTTTGGGTCAGTGCTGCTACCACTGCACAGTGCTCAGATGGAACACACAAATCAGGCTGAAATGGTTTTTAAACCATTGGCAAAGTAATTCACCAGGGAAGTAGAGGAAACCCAACAGCCCTGGGCTCCTCTAAAATCCCAAACCTTCTTTGAGAAGACTCATACTTGAGCTTTCTCCCCAGCTATGACCCCATCACCTTTTGTCTCTCACTCTAATCTACAGCTGTGATTTATATTCTATGAATTACAATGTCAAACTGCTAGCCCTGGCTATGGAATTCACATAGGACATGGCCTGGAGCAGCCCAAGGCCTTTTAAGAGGACTCAACCTCTTCCTCCAACCTGTGACCAAGACCTTCTGGAGATCAGCCACCAACACCCTGGCTATGAAGCTATCCCTGTTCTTCCTGTGATTCTGCAGCAGCATTTCCATGCTCCAGACTATTGCTCCAGCACTGCCAAAACTGTTTTTGACAAATAGCCACACAGACACAGGAACCATCTTCTTCTTAGTACTGAAATGAGAAGATTCCTAAAAAGGTCTGCTAATAGTAAAATCATTGCAGTGAGTAGAAAAGTCTCACACTGCTTTTGGTTCATTTGGATCAGATCCAAACATGAGAAATCTCTGAGCACAGTTCCCACACTCTCTTGGCTGGCATTCTTCAGCTGTTCCCCCATCTCTTGGCTGCTTCATTCACAGTTCTTCCTTCTCTCTTTAAAACTGCTGAGATCTTTCAAAGGATCAGCTGTAGAAATTCACCATTTCCCCAAGGACCCAATCATGCTGCATTTTTTCTCCTCTACATTTAAAACCAGCATGCACCAGGCTCAAAATATTTCTCTACCTTGACTGAACCACATTGATTAAAACATAGGCAGAGGCACAAAGTGACCCCCCAACAGAAATATCTTTAAGAAGGTATTTACAGTAAAGGTTCTTTAGGAGCAAGGCAGGGAGAATCAAGTTGTCTCTGAGGACAGAACAATCAGGTCAATAAAAGCTGCCCATCAGTCACCAGGTGTTATGGACAGTGATGGAAAGAGCTTTTCTAGAGGCACTGAGGTGGGTGAGTATGCCTGGGATCAAATGTGGACTCCTATGAACTTATTATGACTGGATCATAACACATCCATAGGTAATTCTGGCTCTTACTCTCCAGAAAACTTGCACAACCTCTCCAAATCTCACCGTAATAAAATTACTTCTGGCACATAAAGACACACTGCAATTCCAAACACTGATTCCAGAAATATTAATTGATAATTCCCAGCCAAGCACAGACAGAATGAATGGTAGTGAGAGCCTCTCAGAAGCTGTACTTCTTCTGCTCACACATGACCATTGCTGTTTTCATTGGAATTGACATTTTTTTTTTTTTTGCCACTCCATTGCTTGGCTCACTAAAAAATCAGGCAGATGCAGTTGTGGCATGCATATTTATTTTCCTGTCTCTGAGAGTTTATGAGTATTTTCAATCTGATTTGGCAGTACACTTCCCTCAAGAGTTTTGTGTTCTTACAAGTTTCCTGAAAGCAGGTAGGCAAGAATAGGAGAAAGGCTGTAATATTTTCCTGCTATTGTGATCACAATCTTTCTTGGGCACAAGAGACTCCATGTAAGAGAGAGACATTACAGAGGATACTTTAACTAGCACTAGGAACATATTAAATTCCAGATAACCTAATCACGAGACATAAATCATAGGCAACCAGCTCTCAGCAGCTCTACTGCTCACAGAACTGCTTTTCCAAAGAGCTCCAGGGGGCCTCATTGATCACAAATTCATGAAGTTCTACGGGAAGAGAGAAGGCAGCCCTATTTACATACACTTATCCTGACAAAAATTAGTGCTTCCTGCACCTACTCTGGGGAGCTGCAGACCAGCACACCACTACCCAAGAGATGCTGGATAATCTTTGCTTGAATTGCTGAATGACACTAAAGGGCAGCTACTGCAGTGCTGGTAAAGGGGTCAGAGAGACCCTGTCCTGAGGAAAACTACTGAGAGATTTGTCCTTCATGTGGGAACTTCTGTGACATTGCCTCACTTGTCTTTGCCCACCTGGGCTGATGATCAGCTGGCCTCAAACTATGATAGCCATGGTCCCCTATGGACAGAAGGTGCTCAGGAATGGGAAACATTTGCTGTTTGTTCTACACATACCAAGACTCTGCTGTTTGGGTGTTGGAAATGTAAGCACAAACATGAATATTGGTCTGGGATCCTGTTTGCCTTGGCAGATGAAAGCAGCCTGGCACTGTGGGGCCACAAGATATAAATTATCCACTGACTCTGTGAATACTGTAGCAGACATTAGAATAGATTTAAAAGATGAAGTAAACTTTTAGATCTTTCAGGAGGAAGTTTGAGAGTCAGATGTTTGGGGAATATCTTTCTCTAAAGCTTCTTGCACCTCCACCCTTTTGCCCATGGTTATGTTGTAAACCCCCAATCCTCAGGGGAATTCTGAAGTCTCCAGCTCCATGAGCTCTTCTGATTTCATTTAAAGCAAAACCAGAGAAGTTTTCCCTCACTAACTCTGAGGCTGGAAGTGCAGGGCTGGTCATGCATCTCAGGAAAGCCTAAGCTGGCTACAAAGCAAAGGCCAGGGTTGGATGCAACACCGATATTTTGGCCTCCTATGTAGCTATGGAGGCAGCCCAGGTCTCCTTAGCCTGGAAATACCACAGCAGCAAGCCAGGACATTGGATGTTCACCCAGCTGGTCAGTCCTGTTTGGGGCACTGCAGAGTCCCACAGGTTCCCTGGACACTCCTGCATCCCCATCCACCTGCAGTGGTCACTGACCTGTAGAATTTACCTTGTAAGAATGATGGCATCCCCAGCCACAAAAAGGCTTCCTAAAGCTTCTCAGAGATTAACTTTCTCCTCTTCAAGGATCTCTACCAACACCAACCAAAAGTCCCCTGTGATCTGTGGAGGGCTGGAGAACAGCTGGTTTTGGGGGATTCAGATCCCTTTCCAACACTGACTCCTCTCTGAAGATGCTGATGTGTCATGCTGATGCTTCAGGTGCACTGCAATCCTACCCCAAATCCTACTGCAGACACACCAGGACAAAAGGCACGGGCTCATTTCACTTTGCTGCTCTCAGCACTGGGATGCTGGGCAATCTGTGTGGCAAAAGGAATGGCAACAGGAGCAGCCAGACCCTCTGACACAGCCTGAAGGCAGGTTTTCCCTGTCAGTCTCCCCTATGGACTCTCAGCTGTTTAATAATGTCTTGAGCCTACAGTGCCTTTTTTTCCTTTAGTGGGAGTACTAATCACAGTCTCATCTACCTAGATGCCTATTTTTATGAAACTCATACAAAGATAATATCTTTGAGACCTTTTCTCCCCTGTCAAATCTGAATAAATTCAACCAACATTTTGAAAAGCTATTGCAAGGGAAACTGAAGAGAGACACGGAGATTGCAATAAGGGTAATTTCCATAGAAAACTAGCCTAAGTCCAAAAAGTTCTAAGAAAACTCAAGCCCTTACACATATCTGAGGGACCTCTCAGGGATCAGCTGAGGGCTGCAGGAAAAAGCCCAGTGTTTATGGCAGAACCAGGGCTCTGGATGCCCAGGGTAGGAGAGGAGAGAAGCTGGGGAAAGAGGCAGTGATTGCCCTGCTCGTGTCATCAGGGAATAGCAGCTCTCTGAGAGTCTGCTCTTGTGGTTGAGAAACCCCATAAATGTTGGCAGCTCGGGCTGTTTCTATTTAATATTTCTGAAAAGCATTCATGTCTCACTCTCCCAAGAACAGTGTCTCTTATTGTGTCCCAGTGCCTTGGAAGCACAAGGACATGGAAAGGTGGAGAGTCAGGAACTTCTGACTTGCCTGATCAGGCAGAAATTGAGATCTCTTTTGCTGTTTTCATGAGCCTCACAAAGGGATAACGTGTTACAAATTTTTCCTTAATGATCTGTAGTTGATTTAAGAACATGTGGAAAAGTCCTTCTTCCTTGGAGACAGATCCTGACTTCCCTCTGCCTTGGATTCAATGCAGCATCCATCGTTCTGAGGTTTTCCTACAAGTCACATTGAAGTCCTGTTCTAACTTTGTCCCTCCTGCATGTCACCATGCAGCCTCACATGGACATCCAGTTGGCTTTATGTCCTTCCCCTCTTGCATAGCTGTGTTTTCACCCCACAGGAGACATCTGGGCTTCTTGGCTGGCCTCCCAGGGGTGAGATCCCCCCTCCCTCAGCCACTGATTGATTCAGCAGACTGAATGTCTTCTCACTCTCCTGCTGAATGAAAGCTGGTTTTCACTCCCATCTGGTCCCTTGTTGTTTCACACAGCTCCTGCAATAATATTATTCATTCTCCTTTGCTGCTGTTAATTCTTTCATAAGAAATATGCAAACCAAATTCCTACTTTAAATACACGTGCTAGGATCTTTCCAAAACATTTGGTGCTTGCTAGGCCAGCTGCTTATTGTGATGTACCTGTTTGCTCAACACATACCAAGACTCTGCTGTTTGGGTGTTGGAAATGTAAACATAAACATTAATATTGGTCTGGGATCCTGTTTGCCTTGGCAGATGAAAGCCATATCTTTTTTTATATATCTCTTTTTTTCTTGTGGCACTGTGGGGGCCACAAGATATAAATTATCCACTGACTCTGTGAATACTGTAGCAGACATTAGAATAGATTTAAAAGATGAACTGAACTTTTAGATCTTTCAGGAGGAAGTTTGAGAGTCAGATGTTTGGGGAATGTCTTTCTCTAAAGCTTCTTGCACCTCCGTCCTTCTGCCCATGGTTGTACGGTCAACTCCCATTCCTCAGGATATTCTCACTTAGGACTTAGTGGTGGGAAGCAAATGAATTTGATGCAGCTCTCAGAAAGTTTTGGGGCTGGATTAGGAATTGACACAATCCTCTCAGTTTGCATCTGTATCTCTTGGACTTGGGTGTTGACTTGGGGTCATTTGTGTTGCCTCTTCCAGATTCAAAGAGAGAACAGTATTTATCAAAATCTCCACCTGGAGTAATTCTTACATTTTGCTGTAAGGTTGTAGTTTACATTTAGATTTCTTCCCTCACTTTACCTCCTTTTGGCTAATTCTCACCACTTTGAAATGTGAAATATCACAGTTTATATCACTGATCATTAAAATCAAAACAAACAAAAAAAAGCTCCAGCCTTTCAGTCATATACAGATATATAGAGTGCATTCATCCACATTACCTTAAGCTTCCTAAATTTCCTAGTTTACATTTAAACTTGTTATATCTGAGGTGCCACATATGCACAGGCTGGACTCCAAATATTCCATTTTGGTAATGTGGACATCCAATTTCTATGTTGTAACACTTGTCTCATGCTTCACTTTGAGATCCAAAAGCCACTGGGTCGAAATGTTCTTAATTAAAGCTGTTCATATCTTTGAAAATCCCATCCATCTTAGATCTGTATTATTATAGATGTGCTCTGGGTTTATTGATTCGGCTTCTGTTGTGAAAGTAGCTGAAGAAACCAGCCCAAACCAGAAATGAGACGAGTTTGTATCTTCATCAAAACTTTCCCCACACTGAAGAGCTGTTTGGGATTAGAATCCTAGTTCTTGCTCATTATAGAAATAGTTCTTTTCTACACGTTCAGAGCTGACATTTCCCTGAACTTTTTCAAATTAAGATATGGGGATGTGGTTTGAACTCATTGTTAGGACAGTTTTAAGGGCTTCATTCTTCTGCAGACAGATGTCAGGCAGTGAATTTCAGTGGGTTTAGAGCAGCATAAGATCAGCTTGACAGAAGGAAAAATTAATTTCCTACCAAGTCTGATCTTTACCAGAACTTGACTTTTGTAGCTGACTTGTCTGGTTTGTACCTTGTAGCTTTGTGCTAAGATTTATATTTACAGTGTCATTATGCACAAACTCTTCCAGAGAGAATGGGGTCTTTTCTGTCTCATAATTAAAACAGTAAGAATTAATGATGAACTGGGGAGGCTTGCTTTTCTGCAGTAATGAAGTGGACTGCTTTCAGTGGCTAAGAAAAAATAAGTTAATACAGTGATTACTTTGGTCTGAACTAAGTTCTGTTGTAAAAGATAGAAGTATTAAAATTGTATTAGGCATGTAAAAAATCACAGCCCAGAACAGTAAACACATCGCAACTAAGCAGTACAGCTTTGATTCTAATGCTCAGCTAATTACAAAAGAAAACATGATAGTTTCTTTCGAAATTTATCTGTCTCTCCCTGTTTTTATTTCCCCCCCCCCTTTTTGGGGGGGGTCACCTAGGAATATTACACAAAAGTTACAGTCACTTCTGCTGACTTTGCTGAACCACATCCCTCTGCCCAAACTAGCAAATTTTGCCCCTCCCTGCCTTTCATTTGCAGTTCTTCAACTCTCACTCCAGAAAGAGCAAGAGTTTGTCCAATGAAGCCACCTCATTGGGTGAGAAATAACTTCTTTGGAGAAATAACCTTGTTCTGGCCCTCAGCTGTCTCTGCCTGCTCACCTGTATTTTGAACAGCTGCTCATCTCTTTCCACGGGCACCCTGTTTCACAAAATCCAGGGAGGCTGCTCCCAAATCAGCAGAGACTGGCAAAGCCAGCAGGGAATAAAACTTAAAAGAGACTACTTCAGAAACCCTGAAGCCTGAGGTATGAAAAGAAAAGGACTTATTTCAGAGACATAGTGACAAACAGCCCACAGTTTCGTAGCCACTGAGAAAATTAGCAGAAGAGCCTTTTGTGGCCTTATTTATGCTGTATTTACTAAAGCACAACATGTTAGGGAAAATGTAGACTTTCTTTACACTTTTCTCCTGTAAAGTAGGTTTTTCCTTCTGATTTTGTATTTAGCATCTCAGGGCTCATGACCAATTTTCAGCAATGCAAAGAATACTGGTTGGGGCTTTTTAAAGTTCCTTTTCTTTCGGTTTTGAGCTGCCAAGGAACATGGGAATGAAGAACTTAAAGGCTGAGCAAAGGTAATATACCAGGAATTATTTATTCATCTCAAACAAGTTTCTTCTTCTCCCCTTGTCCCATTTCTGATCTGGACCATGGTAATTGCCATTATTTAGTGGGAAGGGGTCCTCAGGAGCCCTGGGAGCTTTCTCAGGGTGAGTGGCAGAAGTAATCCCTCCAGCTGTAAGGCAAACAGAAACAGCTACCAGTTCTCACAGGGCTTGTGAGACCCACATGAGCTGCTCTGTCCCCTTCCTTTGCTTAAGTTATTTGCTGACTGGCTGGCAGAAGAATGCCATCAATGTTTGCTCATTGCTTATAAAACACTCTTCCAAGGGGGAAAAGCGTGGTCCCTTCACCTCTCCCCTGCCAGCCCAGACTCTGAGCAGGACCCAGCTCTCCTCCCTTCTTCTCTCTCCTCTCCCAGCCCTCTGTCTGCCTCTCTTGGACTGTTTTAAAAATCCCCTCCGGTGTGTTTCCTCAATGCACTGTCACACGTTTTAATGTCAGTTCTTAGCCTGTCATCAATGAACTCTGCCAGCTCAACAGAGCTGAAACTGCTTGCAGTTGGCAGCAAAGATCTATTGAAGTGCACGGTAACAGTTTTTCAATAGCAGCCTTTCATGTAAAATACTAAACTCTAGTGCAGTCTTTCTGCTACAGGCTGCGATTAAACTGTAATTCCCTGATAGACTTATAACCATGATTTCCTACCAGCTGGCCTGGGAAATTATTTCAGTACTTCACCTGGCAGAGCTGTTCTTCAGACGGCACACAGAGAAAAGCACGTTTGGATTTCAGTCCCGGGGCTGGGAAGGCAGGAATGCTGCGGCTCCAGCCGGGGGCAGGTTTCCACAATAGATGGCAGCACCCAGAGCTCTGAAACTTTACAGCTAGCCAAGCTATTCCAGAGGATCCCGGTGCTCCTACCTCATTTCCACTCGCTGCCCCACAATGGGGACATCCTCCTCCTTCCCTGCCCTATCCCTGGTTGTAATAACCTCGTTTTCCTTCCAAAAATCTTTCCCGATGCCCCACTGCTTCAGAGTAGGTGATGCTCAGTTTGTTCTGCTAAGAAGACTTTCAGAGCAAGTGAGAACTGAGAAACTGTCTCTTTGCCGGCTCCTATTTAATAACTTCATTTCATCCCATAAAAAGGAAGCAATATGACATATTCATCAGGCCCTGAAACTTTGTCGTTCACTTGCAGCATCTGCAGAGTGAAAACAGAGGAGCAGTAACATGTAATGCTTACACAGATTACAGGCCAAAGGAAATGAGATGTGCAGAGGGAATGAACTCCAAGAAACCATTCTTGCCTTTGAAAACTGAGAGCCCAGCATATGTTGTCTTTATTATTCTCCCACTCTGGCAGAGAGATGTCCCTCTGCTCCTGCACAGCAGGGAACAGGGCGTGTTTCCCTCTGTACCAACTCTGTGTCTCCTCAGAGAATCATAGAATAGTTTGGGTTGGAAGAGACCTTGATCATCTACCTACAACTCCTTGCCATGGGCAGGGACACCTTCCACTATCTCAGGTTGCTCCAAGCCCTGTCCAACCTGGCCTTGGACACTTCCAGGGATGGGGCATCCACAGCTTCTCTGGGCAGCCTGTGCCAGGACCTGATCTAATCTAAAACTCCTCTCTGTCCTGTCTGAAAAGTCCCAGTTCTCTCAGCCTTTCCTCACGCTTCCCTTCCAGCTGCTGGCTGTGTCTCCAGCCTGCCTTCAGTGACCTGTTGCACCTCTATAACTCACACAAAAGTTCCTGAATTTCTCTCATGTCCGAGGAACAGTAACCACCACCTTCCTAAACTGCTCCAACCGCCTTGGCTCATTCAGCCTAAAACCAGCACAAGCAGCAGGGACAGCCCCATGGGCAGGGAGCTCTTCAGAGAGCACAAGCACAGACAAAGGGGACTGTGTCCCCAACACCAAGGTCCTCAGAAATGGAAAGGGATGCAAGAAAAGGCTGCAGAAGACGTGAAGATGAGCTCTCACTTGCAATGACAGAGAAATGACAATGTGCTGCTGCACAGCAGCTGTCTGCTGGATGCCTCTGCACAAGGCAGAGGGCTGTTCATCCGAACCCCAACCCACCATGCCATGGCTAACAGTGGCCTTTTTGGGAGGCAGACCTAGTTTTAACTAAAGAATAAAAAGAATCAAATCTGCAATTAAAAAAAAAAAAAAATTAGCACTTTATTCAGTACTTTTCCTAGTACTGCCTTTTCAAACCTCATTGCTTTAGTTCGTGCTGATTTGGCAACAAAAGATCTGCAGTGGCCCTGATACATGTGTGGAGCAACTCAGGCTGGTTTCTTCTTCCTCCAGATTTCTCTGGCAGCATAATGCATTTGAGGAAAGTACAGTGAGACAAATATGAGTGGGGAGGGTTACTACTACCTTTAGTACTACCCTGCAATCATATTTTAGTGTGTATAAACTGATTTCTTAGTGCAAATGCAGAAGCCATTGCTCCTGCAAATAAAGACCTAGGATTGTTTTCCTGTTATGCCCCTGATAATTTAATTTTGGGCTTTAATTTTTCATGGGGTGCATTTCTAAACCTTGTTTTAAGTGCCAAAACCTCAGTGACCAAGGACAGGGAAGAAAGGAAAGGTAGCACTGTTTGCTGTGGCTTTCATTCTGCTCCATTCCCTCTCCCAGATGAATGCAATAACTTTCACTGCCACTTTGTCAGCAAGACAGAAATATGCAGCATCAAACATGCCACGTTAAAGTGCTGTCTGGGATATGAGCTGAGGGAGCTTGAGCCTTTGCTTGTGTCAACAGCATCTTTCACATCTCACAGGCATGGGGAGATGAAGGTCACTGAGGAAGAGCACTTGAATCAACACAGACCCAACTGACAGTGGTGAGCTTGAAAGGAAAAATTGCTCCCTATTTCTTTTTCTCATTTTTAACCAAAAGTAACAAGAAGAAGGTATCTATTTTAAAATATCACACTGCTAAAAGCCACGCACCCCCCAGACCATCTGCACTTCTAAGATAACTATAGCACCATGCCCCCCCAGCACCAGCAACAGGAACCCTCCTAACACACTCCAAATCCCTGCCTTTGTGCAGGACTGGGACTGGAATGTGCTTTTCCTACTCTTTAGAGCCACCTTGCCAGCCAGACATTGGATGCCACTGGGAAAAGTATCTCTGTATCAAAAATCAAGTGGATCAGCAGAAAGTGACAGAAGGGGACAGAAATGCACATTAAAGTCTGACCTATGCACCAATTCAACAGTGGGGGGCAATCTGAATGAAAGGACAGCAGACAATTTAACCTGGCAGCAACACTCCATTCCTATATTGTCTTCCACAAATGAATTCAGAGAAAGTGAAAAAACCCAAGTCATTAATCACTTTCATTATGCTTATATATACTAATTAGGTTAGGACTTCCATTGGTACTGCATAGCAGGGAATATGAAAAGCAGGAGGAATTAGGAGGCCTGCAAAAGGTGGGACAGAAAGTCCACGGGTTTATCACAAACATTGCCTGCAATCTTGTGCTGTTATCACTGTCTGAAGGCATCCCACACTGCCTTGCTCTTGATACAGCGTGGTGTTAACAACATCAAATCAACAGCAGGGTTACTGCTCTTCCAAGTGACTGGGAGTTTTAGTTCCTCCCTTCAACAGTCAACACAACAGCCACTCAAATGCAGCTGCAGGCCCACTCAAGAGATAGCAAATCTACCACACTATTTCAGGAGATGGTGAGATCAAGGCTAATAAAGAAGCAACCTAGGACAGTGATTTTTCAGGTTTACAAGATGTTTCAGACAGACTTGGCTCTGTGGCATTTGGCATCTTGTCAGAGTTTAGCATGGAAATAAATAACATGTGATCCCTGCTGTATACTCAAATTTAGTACCCATGGTAAAGTTTTATGATGGGAGTGAGGTTTGCGTATTTTTTCATTATGCAATTCTTCAGAAAACATAAGCTCTGTGCAGTGTTGCCCACAGAGGTGGCAATTTCCTACTTGTCCTACACTGCATTCTCCTGTGAGATCTGTGCTGGCTGGGATTCCTGTGCTGGAGAAGGCATCTGGACTGGACAGACAGGCAGGGATCACCAGCTGGAATCACAGGCACTCCTGTACCACTAGACAGAGGGGGAATATTAAAGCTCAACAGTAATCTCAATCTCTCTGGCTTCTCACTCCCTTTGCCACAGGAATGTGTGCCAAAGCACAGTTAATGTCACTTTTTAGTGCTCCTTAGCTAAGCATCAGCTGGAGACAGGAATACAGAAAAGGAATATGCTGCCAGTATGGTTTCATTGTCAGGGCTGTGTCCCAACATTATTTATGCCACATCATCATTGATGTTCTCTGCTCCAGATGAAAGGAGACAGATACAGCCTCCAGACATGAATTCACAGCCCTTCCTACTTTCTCACCTGAAGGAAAATTCTCACTGCAAAGAAATGCCACGTTGTAAATAGTTAGATTTTGGAAAAATACTCAATTCAGGTGGTAGGAATATGTAGTGTCCATTTCAGGACAATGTTGGACAGGAGTCAGCAGTGCACTCTTGTTGTCCTGAAGACTGAGCTGTACAGCAAGAAATGGCCAGCAGTCCATCAGAAGAGAGTATTCCCCTCTGTTTATTTGAAATTGCATTTGAGACCCCTGAATAGTAGAAGAGGGACATCAGCAGATCAGACAGAGCCCAGCACAGGATGGATAAGCTGGTTAGGGAGGGGAAAGAACCAGACAAAATACGGGGGGAGGGTAAGGAAATGGGGGTTTGCCCACCCTGGAGAGGAGGTGGTCCCTGTTGCAATCTAACTGCACACTTCCACTGCCAACAGGGAGCTTACAGAGGCAAGAGACCTCTGAAAAAGCTGCAAGATGAGGAATTGCCACTGGGTAGAAGGAAGCACTCTGCAATTCTGTGCTACCTTCCCCTTACAGATTGTTTTATTGGTGAGATGAGGGGTCTGAAATGTTCAATCCAGGCAATGCCATTTTCTTATCAACAGAGTGTCCATCAAAAAATGAGAGAAGGAAAAAAAAAAACTGGAAAAACTTCCAGAGCATGGCCCTCGGGTGTGTGACCACCCTGCAGAGAGCAAAGAGGAATCCCTCATTTCTGGGCCCAGCTGTGCATATTTGTCACCCACAGTCAGTGCATGGTATGGCACGGTGCTGCCAACCTGCAGAAGAGCCCTGAGATGGATCCTTCTTACATGCAGGGCTACCTATTTTTAACAAGTTTTTCAGGTGATTTAAAAGAAGGTATTCCTATGCCACCCTAAACCTTTCTGCTTGCAATTTAAGCCATCATGGACATTTTCTCTGAAGAATCCCTGATTGTTGTGGCTTTTAAACATGGAGGCTGAGAGCTGTCATGAACAAGGAATCATGCAGGCTTCTTTGTGCTTAAACCCACCCCAGTATTCTGTGTTTATTCACCATCTGCCATTAGAACAGAACATCATCCTTAGGCTGAAACAAGAAGCCGACTTTGATATCACTTGAATTACAAAAAAATAAATACTGCAATGCCCAAGTCATTGCAAGTGAGGAATAAACATTGCAGATAAACAATAGCTTCTGATACAAAGTGATGCTCAACAAGAACCTCTAAAAGCATCAACTTATCATTCTTATTATCAACCAAACATCCACCTTTCACTTTCATGTAGCATGCTACTATCAAAAATGAACATGAGGATTACATTTAAATCAGTAAACAGTAATGAAATACTTCACAGAGAGAACCTGTTAAAAGCTGGACCTGTTAAAGAGTTACTGGAGTGGTCAGATGATGGCCTATTCCAAGAAGATGTGAACTCTGCAGTGCACTTCAGCTTTCTGCTTCTGAGGAAGAACATTTCTTTGATATGTCAATATTCTAAAGAGCAATGGGGATCTCCAAAAAGCAACATCAAATGAAGGTTCTGTCATGACAATTTTAGACTTTACTGTTCACAAATCCAGCTTCAGACAGAAAAGTATGATCCTGTTTTCCTGGGAACCCTGCCCTGCAAAAGTACTGGAGTTTTCCTGGGAACCCTGGCCTGTGCAAAAGTGCTTTTCATGACATTTGTCTAAAGACTGAAAGCTGCAAGTCACGCAAGAGGATGGGAAATTGTAAAGGTGTGTGTGGATTACTTCCAATCTTTCCATGGAGAAAAAAAAAGACTAACCCAGAATTACACCAAGGCAGGTTTAGCACCCCTTGAGGAAGGTTTTATAAACCTTTACACAGAATTGTTTTCCCTTTGTAAGTCAGCATTGTTGTTCAACACAATGGCCTTCACTTAGCACAAGCTGAGGGTCAGCAGCCTTCCTGTGAGAGGTAAAAAAGGTGCTTTCCAGCACTTCGAGGAGCTGAGCAGATAAAACATTTTAGCTGAAAGAGAAAATACCTGCCTGGAATGACAGGAGTGGTTTTACTGTTGCACTTCATGTGCAGCTGCAATGCAACTCTGAGGGCTCTGAGCAAACTCACTCAGAGCTAGAGGAGGGAAATGCTGTGTCTGGAGCTCCCCTGGCTCCAGGAGCTCATCTCAGCTGGGGATGAGGATGCTGAGGCAGAGAACAGAGGCTGTGGCTGCAGCCAGCTCTGCCTCCTGCCTGCCCCTGCACCAGCTGGGCTTAAGTCACCTCCTTGTCAGTGAGAGACATTTAACAAGTCTTGATTTCACCTTCTCTTTCTCAGTAATTTAGGTTTTGCTCTGTTTCTACAAATACCTCAATTTGCAGAATCAGGAAAGGGAGAGGCTGAAATTTTCAGGCCCTTATCACATTTACACTCTAGGGGAGAAGAGTGCTCTTTTAGCTGATACCCCCTATATAAAATTTCAGTAAAATGTGGTAATGCATTTCAATAGCATTATAATGGCTATTACATTATAATGTCCTTTTTCTAGGAAGAAGTTGGTCTATCAAGAGGGTCTCTGAAGAGGTGACTAACCTTAAAGTTTCTGAGTTTTGCTTCTAGAAATCTGAATAGTTTAATTCTGCAAAGTTACACTGGTGACAGTATCTACATTTCAGCATTTTGCCTTCCCCTCTCTTCTTAATTCTTGTACTCCAATCCCATGGACATGAACTTTTGCAAACACCCACAGAATAACTTGCCTAGTAAAGAGTTTGCTTAAACTACAAAAATGTCTGTTAGCAACTCAGGTGATGCACAGCAAACAAGACTTCCCAAAGAAAGACAAAGGGCCATTAATTCTACTTAGCTGCACATATGAAATATGCAACAAACAACAAATATCCACAGGAACATCCACAGCCATCCCAGAGGACAAAACTCAGAATTAAAAATCAGGAATGACAGAAAAAAACCCTGCAGTATTACTGAAAAACATTCAGCTTTAGAAGTGGAGATCAAATGTTTGCCTGTGAGAATAGACAAAAAAAATGACAACAGGATCAGAGAACACCCTGTTGTGAGTGGGATTCCTGCCATGATGTGGAGCAGGGAGAAGATGTTCAAATAATAAGGTTATTTTGACAATAAGTATTGAGTTGGTAGGCGTTTTGTATGAAAAGCAGAAAGTAGTCCCCAAATAACAATAATAACAACAACTTCAGGTGTCTGGTTGCCAGCACTCGTATTTCCTAGGTGTGAAGGAGCACAAGGATGTCTGCTTCTGTGGTTATTTGCTGGACAGAAGGGATATCTGCAGTACTCATGGATACAAAAAGTATCCTGTAAGAAGTTATCATTACACACCAAATAACTAGGAAGGTCAATGCTAGTGAATGACTGCTTAAAAATGAGATTTATAAAAAAGAATCAGGTGAATAGCTTGTATGCATGAAATATTGCAAACAACAGATAATGCACCAGGGGATTTATTAGTAAAACCAATTTGATTTTGTGAGCCTTAGATAATTTACAACCTGCATGTGAATAAGAAACAGGCTGTTCTCTGCTAGAAAACAATTCTCCTGGCAAAAAAATAGAAAAAAATAAAACCAACCAGAAAGGGAAAGACAAAAAACCCACAACCCTTAAGGTGGCAGAGCTCTGTGCTCCACAACTTCATGTGCTGCAGTGTCAACCAGCCTGGCAGAGAGGAGAAAGCTGACAGCTCTCCAGAGGAGCTGTGCAGGAGTCTGGAACAGCACAGACCTGATCCTGCATGTAATGAGAGAGAGAGAGCAGAGCTGCAAGGCAAAATCCCTGCCTGGCCACAGGGAAGGCACAGCCCGGCTGCTGCCGAGCCCCTGGCACAGACACAGCCTGCCTGTGCTGGGAGCAGCAGGGGAACCCAAACCTCTGGGTTCTGCTTGCCAGAAATGCACCACAAAAAGGTATTCAATTATAGGACATTAAAAAACCCCAACCTGCACTCGCAGTGTCTGACTCAAAAATCCAGAGAATAGACAGCCAAATCAAGGAAATACTGACATATCTGTGCTCCTCTTTTATGCCTCAGGTTAAGCACACTGGAAAATTCTCATTAGCTGACAGTTTTAGCTGAAGGTCTTGTGTACCAGGCTAGCTGAGAATATTAGGCCTCATTAAATTAAAAAAAAAAAAAAAAAAGAAAGAAAAAAGGAACAAATATAGCTGCTGTAATACTCCATTTGGTTTGTCTAATTCTGCATTAATTGGTGCCCATGTAACAGTTTGCTTGCATTCCTTGTGGAACTACACCGGACACAGGCACTTAACTGAACACAGCAACAAAATCCTTTATTTTACTCTGGCCAAAGCTGTCCCAAAAAGGCTCTGGAAGAAGATACAAACTTTTCATGACCTCCCAGCAGGTGAGGCAACCCAGAAAATGTGGCTGTGGTGGCAACTTTGACTGGAGCATCTCTCTGAGGAGGAAAGGCTGGGGGAACTGGGGATGTTCAGCCTCGAGAGGAGCCCCAGCTGAGAGGGGCCCTCATCCCTGTGTGTCCCTGTGTGCAGGGAGGGCTCCCAGGGGGAACCAGGCTCTGCTCTGTGGGGCCCAGCAATGGCACCAGAGGAATGAATGGGCAGGAACTGATGCTCAGGAAGTTCCACCTGGACAGGAGGAACTTTTCCTGTGCAGTGACTGAGCAGTGAAACAGAGAGCAGAGAGGCTGTGGAGTGTCCCTCACTGAGGATATTTCAGACCCATCTGGACACAATCCTGTGCTGTGGGCTCTGAGTTGACCCTTCTTGAGCAGGGAGGTGGGACCAGATGAGCCAGTGTGGTCCCTTCCAGCCTGACCCATCCTAGGATTCCATGAACCTGGAATCTTCACTCTCCTTTCTGGCAGCAATGCAGGAGAGGGTGTTTTGCAGGATGGTTGTACCACCTCCACAGAGATGGCATTAATAAACAGAGCTGCATATTAGAACACACATGTATGTATCTGCACAGACCTAGAGAGCACCCAGATGAGACACAGAGAGAGAAGGAACAAACAGTTCATTCTTTGTATGATATTCACAGATGTGATTTTGGGTTGTATCTGCTCTGACATGTGATCTCTCCCATGGCATTGCAAAGTACTGATATAAAAACACCACTTGAAGGCACATGAAATCCTTAGGAAAGGCAGTTGTGCCAGTCAGCATCAAATGGAGATACTGCTGGCATGCAGATTTTTAAAGGAAGTATCTCATTGGCATTCCTTTGTGTCCAGTGTGCCTCAATTAAAATCAGTCACTGTGCGACAATAAAAAAAAAAGATAAATACTAACAGAAAAGCAAAGAATTATTTTATAGCCTCGAGCGTGTGGTGAGCAGGATCTGTAGGAGGATTATGATAATTCTGACAAAATTATTAGGTATTATCATATGCTGTAATTTGGATAAAGACAATGAGCTAAAACAGAAAGGAAGATTATGGCCAGGTCTCTGCTTCTCCATCAAAGCCCTAAGGCTGTGCTACAGGACACTCACACTGACCCTGCTGACATGGGCTCCAAAGCCCTGGCACCTTCTCACCCCAGGCAGCTTCTCATGAAGTTCTTCTGTCCAAAGTCTTTAAAGGCAGTAGGATGAAGACTCACCAATAGCTTAAGATAGAAAATGCTTGAGAAAGGGAAAGGATGCAGAGCATCACTTCAAAGTGCTGAGCAAGATCCTTTTATTTCTATTAGCAGCACTGCAAAATTACTTGAAATAGGGGAGGGAACAGGAACTATCACTTTTTGCTCAGTCTGAAAGACTTAACTAAGTTAGGTGACCTAGCACATGCTTTTTACTGCACATCATGAAACTAAACCCCTCAGTTGCCATTCTCATGCCCATTCTGGCCCTGCTCATTTTTGCCAATGTGCCATGTTCACTCTTTCTGCCCTATTCTAACACAGTGTTGTTTCCTTTCTCTGGATATAATTAGTTAATTCACAAAGTACACCAAAACTAAGCAATCAGAATGCAAACCAAAAATGAACACTGCACTGGAAAGATGAGTTACTCCTTTTAACATCAAACTGCATGCCAATTTAATTTTCCCTGTCCAGAACCAGCTTGGCCACCAGACCTTAGTTTAAGGGGACACTCCTCTGGGGTGCTCTGCATGGGAAAATCTGCCAGTAGTGATTACATTTTGACAAAAACACCACTTCCATGCTGTCACCAACCCCCATGGTCAAGGGATTTCTGACACTCACCCTCAGCACTCCCCAAACAGACCACACAGCCTGTAATATGCTCATCCTCTTCTCACATCCATGGAATCCAACGAGATCACCTCTTCCATACAGGAGTGTCTGGGCCATTCTGAGTGACATTCCCAGCCTGTGGAGATCATGGCTTATTTCTCACCACCTCACAGTTCTCTGCATTCTCTTGACTTAGCAGGTCACTCACTGACAATATCTTAAAGTGATTTCTGTCTCTTTGCTCTCCTCAAAACCAGAAGAGACAGGCATTGCTCAGAGCTCACCTCTGTTTTCTTCCTGCCCCTCTGGAATTATCATCTCTGCTAATCAAACAGGAGCAAGAGAGCTACAGGCCCCAGCTTGAGCTCCCTTTTCTGACATCTCTGGAATCTTTGGGAACTTGCACCACAGCTTTGAATGCCTTGGTGCAACTTTCCCTTCTCTACTGCCCCACACTCAGGCATGCACACACAGGCATCCATCCAAGCATTCCAAGGGCTTCATTCCTGCACTTTTGGCTGAAGAAAAGAGCAAGTGTAAGGAAACCCCCTCTGAGACCGACTGCACATCCTATAAAATGGCCTCTACGGCAAGTAAATAAATAATGTGATCCTTGTTTTTGATTTAGACTGTAGTTTCCTTTTTAGTAACATTAGTAGCTCTTAGTAACTTTACTTTTCAGTAACTTTTTAGTATGCTTCCACAGCATATTCACTGACTCAACAGTATTTAATAGGAGGCTCGTACTCTTTTAATGGGACTTTAATTATGAATTAAACTGTAAACTTGTTTCTTTGGTTTTTAGTTCCTCTAGCACTTTATGAAGTGATAGTGTATTCAAATTCTTCTTCCAACAGATGTACTGCTTCAAATTTTTACATTAGGAAATAGGGCCATACTCTTCTTGCCTGACTACTGCTCTCCTCCATGGCATCAGATTAAAACTAAACCAAACCAAACCAAATAATGTGCTAAAAAAAGGCCAGGCACCAAATAAACACTAACCGAGATGAATCCTGAGCTTCAATTATTCAATGTTCCTTCATCTTGCTACATACAGCATATTTAGTTGAAATAAATAGAAACACTTATATCTCACAGTCACCTCTGTCCATTTAAATGGCAAAACACATTTGACTTTGTAATGAAGTGCAGAGCTGTTTATGTAGCTCCATGTTTTGGAATTAAGCAATAGACCCCATGAAATCACTCATTACCACCAAGTCTGCTGATTAGAGCCTCAGGCAAGTGTAAGGGCAGTTAACTCTCTAACACCACAATTTCCAAGCCCAGTAATGACTTATTCCCAGGTCTTTCTTCTGTTAGACATGACATCCCTTCCAACACAGAGCTTTTACAAAAATGCCTTAAAATTTACATCTCTGCTAGATCATTCACTAATAAATGTAAAAAAGTAAATACACAGAGTACAGTTAATGGGAGAAAGCTGTCTCCTAGAACAGCCAAACAACAGGACAATCTTCATTTAGAGTCACAATCTCTAGGCCAGTAACAAGAAGCCTGACAGGCCTGCAAAACTGTACCCAGAACACACTGAATATATCAAATGTCATCTGCCTGTGTTTAATAGATCTGATTGACCTGGGAAGGCAACATCTCAATAGATCAGGAAAGGGGGGCCATGTCCTGGTCTACTGGACTACAAGGAGAGAGCTGGCAGGCCATTCCCATCTTCAAGAATGGCAGCACAGACTGATCACTTCGTTGTAAAGCAAACTTCTGCACCCCAGATTTACAAGATTACCTTCAGAAAAGGATCACAGGCTACTTAAACATGGTTCTAAGTAGTGAATACATTCAGTAAACCATTTTTCTCATTTTATGTTTGTAAGTGTACATATATAATTACACCCAGTTATGAAAATACTTGAGGTGAGTATATCTCCTGCAAATTTTGTTTATAAATCTGTTACAAAAACACCCCAACTTCAGTTTATTAAACCAAGAAGACTGAGGTGGTTTTTTACATATATTAATTTTTTTTTCTATTATTATAACGTCTGATGGACTCTGACGGTGGATGTCACAGCTGCCAAGTTCTTAAGACTTTAGTTTTGTGTCTGCAACTACCAAGCTGTTAAGGCTGTGGCTCAAAGCAAGTCTATTTTCAGTTTTTCTGGTGTAGACCCAGAATCAACCATATTTCACACAGAGCTGATACCAGGGTTCAGACTTCTTATCAACTGCAAGTTTAATATCACACGATAACATCACAGTGTGCTGTCAGTGGAGTCAAAATATGAATTCACTGCTAGACAGCAATAGGATTTATTTTCATGCTCTCTAACCACACACAGCCACAGAAATACGTATCTGTGGGACAGGGAGGGAGGGAGGGAAGTGAGCTTTTCCAAAGGTACAAAGACAAATTAGTTGCTCATTAGATAATATGTAATTATATACAGTGAAAACATATCTACGCACTTAAATGTTTGAGAGAAAAGAATACACATAATTTGATAAAAAGATATGTGTAATGCACTGTCCAGCACGTTCAAACCCTTCTGCTCAGAAATGAAGCAGCGAGGTAGCGAAGAGTTGAAAAAAATTGCCTGTTCTTGCTCTGCTCCTGACATGGAGAAGAACACCCGAGAACAGAAATGAACCCATGCGTGTTATGCACATTTTAAGGCCAAGATAGAAACAAAATTCCTTGAAGATCTCCTTTTGGGCCAGGGCAGCTCGGAGGAGCATTATCTGCTGCTCATGCCCTGTCCCCAGCTCGCAGCACAGGTTGCCTCCCGCTCCAAGGCTGCTGCTGTGGCAGCCAAGCCTGACAGGAGAATGACGGCAGCTCGGGAGCAGCTCTGCTCCTGTAAATTACTCTGACAGCCAAGGGCTGCTGGGGGAGAGGGGATAAGCCACGCTGCTCAGCCACCGGGAGCTGAAGTAATTAGCTGGTGTAATGAAGAGAGAGGGAAGGAGAGGAGCGGTGGATGGCGCAGTGCTGTACTGTCAGCAGTATCATCCTCCAAGGCTCGCCAAACAATGCCCTGCTGAGCCCCCAGTAATCTCTACACATGGCTACCCATGAAGAGAGTAATTAAGAAATGTCATTGGCTCCTTGGGAAAATACCACCGGGTCTCAAAAGAATGATGATAATCTCCATAACAGCCCTGCTCTCGCTCGCTCTCTCCTCTTTGTTTTGGTAGGGAGTAAAACGCGTCACAACGCAAGGCTTTTGTTCTTCCTTTTGTCACACACCAACCCAAACAAAGCTCTGCCGCCTGAGCCGAGACAAAGCTGTGTTTAGAAGCGACTGCAGGCACTCCCAAAGTCTGTACTGCTGGGGAAGCCACATCTGCATCGGGCATCCCGACTAAAAAGAGAATTTGAAAGTCAACGGCCAGGCACAAGGCAGGTAAAATCATCTTATAAAGTCTGAGTAACTTTTACAGCAACTTCTGGATCCAACAAGCATCCAAGGATGTGGTGAGAGAGGCAGTGCTACAGCCCTCCCCCAAGGGCCAGGGAAGTCCATGCAGGACTGCTGCTTCAGGTGTGACCCTAAAGAAGCATTCCTGCAGACAGTTGTGTCACCTGGGGAAAAAACCACTACTTCCAAGCCCAGGTAAACAAGACAAGGGCTATTTTTCCAGCACTGTGCCAGACTTGTGTCATCCTTCACTGAGTGACCTTTGTATCATACTCATTCTGCATCAATCAACCTAAAAGTCTGTCCCCATTAATTGACACCGTGCCTGAGAATGTGTCCAAAACTGATCTTAGTGGTAGTGACCTGCAGCTTTCTTATAGACAGACAGATATTAAAGGTTTTTCAGGGAACTCCATACTGCTGGGGAGCAAAGAGTATGTACTGTTAGAGAGCAATGCCAGGAGTCTTTGAGGAAGCTGGAAACATCTCTGCCATTCTTTCTCTCCCTGCCTCCTTGATGTCTACCACTGGAAACTCATGAGACCCAAAAAAATATCTTGCTCATCACAGCTTCACCTGTATAAATACCAGAAATCCCCTCACACAAGGTGTGATTAATTACACAGCAAAACTTTCAGAGAAAAAAGGGTTATTGCAGCAGTCTGCTAATGAGTCTGATCAATTCAAATACTTTCTTCCTTCCCCAAAATTTCATTCCAGGTTGTTTAATCTGCTCTCTGAAATTAAGCAGTCGTGTCTACATAGCTAACACACCTTTGGTTCTCCAATTCACTGCACATTTGGATTGTACTAGAGGAACATATTTGCAGCAGGAGAGTAGACAGTTGAGAGTTTAAACATAACTATTGCTATTTCTATTTATTCCAGCCTGGTTTTCTCCCCTAATGGAAGGGATAAGATGAGAAGCTTTCATCTAAAAGGTGTTTTTTGGGTTACACAATGCTAAAGGCCCAGGTTCCCTACTGAAGGTTTGCAGCTGCCAGCACAACTCCTAGTCACTACCTCATGTTTTTTTCTGGAAATCTTTTGGCAGAAACACAGCACACATTTGTGTGTTCTGAAAGTCTGAGCAATTTTTTTTCTGCAAGTATGATTACATGTAGAATGTTGATGCCATGACAAAGTAGTATATGAGGGTAAAATAAAAAAAAAAAATAGTAACAACCCCCTCCATTTTCCAGCCTCCACTGATTCTTGTTGCTGTCATTATCCAAAGGAGCCTGATGGGTCCCTGTTAACTATGTCTAGCTTCCCAATTTCCAGACATTACCTAGTGACACTGCTGGTTTTAGTCCAGCAGTCCCCCTCAGGATATAGCTGAAACCAAACAGGTAAGTAATTAGGCAAAAGATGATCACGGTGAGGTTAAAAATATAATGGAAAAATGAATCTTTAAAAAGAGCTGAATACACAGTTTGGAGAAAATGGAATTGATGGAAAATGACACCTCCTCACGGGCAGAAAGAAGGGTGGAAAAAGTAAGGCTTTTTAATGGCTTTTGGAAGAAGGGCAAAGTATTTTTAATTTTTACACTGAACTATTGAAAAAGTACTAAAAAAAGATTAAAGTCTGTTAAAAGTCCAAATGGAGAATTACATCTGCAGTAGGCACATAACCTAGCCCGATAAAGTTGCAATCCTTGCAAAGGCTATATTAAGAGTTTTGGCTTCCTCTGTACCTCTTCTTTGCCTCTTTCTACAGAAAATGCATTTTTCTTCAGCTAAGGATTGGTAGGTTTGTACAAATACAAAGGGCATTTTCTTTGTGAGTCCTAAATTTTCAGTAATGATGTCCCTGAGTTTTTTATTCTGAGTGAAAGTTGCAGAAAAATAGAAGTATTACAGGGACATGTGTAACTGATACAGCCTGCAAAAGCTGCAAGTATCCTAAATCTCCTTTTGATTCCAGGTACAGAATCAATTCTGAAGCAGTGGGCAATGCCCCTTCCTGCCCATTTATATTATTCTTGTGTACAAGGGTCCTGAACCAGGTGTTGCCAACAAGCTCAGATAATTTGGGTAAGGACTTATCAAGTATAGCTGGCCAGGAATCCTTTTTAAAAGCAGTGTCCTCTGCAATAAACAAAATGATTTAACACCATTGCTACAGCTGACCTCCTGTAATATTTTTATTTAGCTTGAACAAATCCACACAGGTACTTTGACCCCAATGGATTTTTTTGCAACTAGAGGGGATTTGCTCACCTATTTTCAGAGGGATTTACAATAAAACATAAAGCTTTGGGTCTATACTACTTTAACTAAATACCTGACTGAATGGGGAGATACAGCTTCATCAAAAAGCCACTCCATGTTCTAACAAGGCTCCTGAGGAGAAAAAACCACAGAGTTTCAAAGCATTGGGGAAACACTTGGCTGAGCACTCCAGGCCCCAGTAAAACATGTATTTTGTGGGCTACTTTGCTATGAAGCTGTAAAACGGGTAAAAAAGAAAATGGTAAAAATGGACGTGGTAGAGAAGGGGGGGAAATTATATTTAATAGGGATATAAAATTTCACCTGACTCAGATCAAATGCTTCTGTCATTGCTGTCAGGCAAAATTATGGCATCAGTATTAACAGTGCATTCCTTTGAATCTGCAGTCCTACTTTTCATATTGATTTGTGGCAAAGGGTCAATAGAGAATCCCTAAAACGTACATATATGTATAGGTTTGGATATATGAGTGACAGGCAGCAATGCTAAGTCTGTGTGTGCAAGCATGTGCACATCCTGTTTCATTTTTCCCTCATTTGCCAGATAAACATCTTTTCAAACACATTCATTATTGTGACAACAGGTTGAATCTGCAATTCACCATCTGCCTAAACAACATTAACCTTCATGCAACCTTACATTATTATTGTTTGGCTTTGTCTGAAATTTAAAATACCCCTAATATAAGGTGGAGGGACAACCCCTGCACTTGGCATCATCTGCTCTATTATAAACACATCCACCTGGAAGCCTGCATTTGAGATGGATTTCCAGCTCAAATTTCTTAATGTCATTTGGGCACGGTGTCTCAAACACAACCACAGAAGGCACAATAAAAGAAGGCCATTAACCACTTCAAGGTTCATTTCATGGTTTCACTCATGAAACTGCCATCAGAAACGGAAGTATTTCTTCAGATTTTTGCAGATTCTGATATTAATATTTCTGCAATATTAAAGATAACTTTATATAAAACATAAACTTTTATACATTAAATTGTTGCTTAGATAGTGGCAATAACTTGAATTGCTTCTCAACTGCATACTTAGCATACTTTGATCCAGAAAGGAGAAATGGAGGAGTGCTTTGAAAAGCATTTTCAGAGATAATACTTGGCTTATTTTTCTTATTGCTGAAAAGACCATGCTGGGCCTTGGCTTTCCACAAATGCAGAGCCTGTACCTTGTTCTGTTCCCTCTCCTTATAGAGCCCACTGCTCCATGCTGTCAGTCCTCTGCTCAGTTCCAAACAGACCTTTCCACTGTTGCTACCAATATCCATTAGCAAAATATTTTCACAAATACTGTACAATTCACTTCCATCATCCCCTACCACTCTGCACTTAACATTCAGAAATTAAGTAGGCAGGGACTGGTCTCTGCCCCAAACACTTTTGAAATCTAACCTTGTAAAAGGAGTTTTGTTGTAGTGATGAGGCATGAGCCCACTTTGCTCTTATTTTACCCCTTTTTTCCCCCCCTGTTTAATTGCATTGGCACAGGATGAACTGGTATGAAATTAAGACACAAGGTGGCCACTATAACCAAACCCCCAAACATGCTTGGATCTCTGGGAAGGCTGGATCTGGGTCTGAATTCTGAAATTTCTGCTTCTCTCTGCTCATCACTGAGGATGTGAGCCCTGGGAATGTCGGGGTCCCAGACCCACAGAGGCTGAAGGAGGAATCAGAGGATTTAGACACCAGTGATGGCAAAGATGTGTCACTTTGAAAATAAACATCTTTGTTTTGTTTCTGCACGCTTGTTTGCTCTAAATGCTTTAGCTAAGCCTCAATAGCAATATTTCACTGTGAGAACATTATCTCCTGACAATTATGCAATTCTATTAACATCATTGCCTTTTTAATCTATGAAAGGTTACATTAAACAGAAAGAAGACACACAGGAGACTAGAGAAAGTACCTAGCCTTTCAGGAAAAAAAAAAAAAAGAAGATTATTCAAATTATTATCCTGACATTTATTTTTATATGATGAAAAATAGAAAAAGAAACATAGCAGTGTTTTGGTGACCTGAATGCCAGCAGAAAGTAAATCAAAACTCACAAAATAAATGCAAACAACGGGACAGATTCTTCCCTCTGTTCAGAAATGTTTACATGGGTGGGGTGAATAAGATTAAATGGGAAATGGCTATATTCTGTGGACCTGTCTGCAGCAGCCATTACTGAACTGTCCCACAAAGCAGATGGAAGAGGATGATTTAAGGTTTGCTACCTTACAGAGATCCCTTGCTGCCTAAAGAGTCGAGGAAAACCAAAAGCAACCTCTACTTTTGAAATATTAGCAGTGTAATAGCCTTCAGTGTCATATGGTGAAAAACATCTACCAACTGGTATTTATGCACTGGCCACTACTGGTTGACTATTCCAGCAGCCAAGCCCTTCCCACAGCACAGACCCAGGAACATGCATTCCAGACCCAAATACCCAAGAGAGTTGCCTGGAGCAAAGAGGAGCTCTGTCCCTGCAGGTACAGCATCACAGTGTTGATGAAAACACCACAGCTGGACAGAATTTGCTTATTCTTATTAATTCTCAAGGCTGGGGGGAAAAGGCCCTAATTAATCTAATAGGTTATACATTGAATTATTTGCTCAGTTCCCCCCAGAAGGCTCCTTCTAATCTTGGCTACAATTCAAAATCATCTCAGTGACCACACATCCCACTGCTTTAGTTCTTCCCAAAGTGCCACCTTCCAGCTGGGGTCACTGTCCAGCAGCACATGAACCTCTGGAAGCTGGTAAATTCTCCTCTGACTCCCCAGGTACTTGTGAATTGTGGTCTTAAAATAACTCTGTGAGAAGGGAGGCAAATGCATGGAAAAAAGGAGTTGTGCATTTCTCTTCCTAAAGCTGAAATAAATGTACACATGTGTTTTTTATCAAGAATGGGCAAAAGACAATTGAGCCAGCAGGGAATTTACTGATGCTCAGGCCTCTGCAATGGACTGGCTTTCCTATCTCAGAGATCCCATTAGTTATTAGTTAGGAGAACTCAGAAAAATCAGTTTATGGCCATTATTTGTTCAAGTACATCTGGAATGCCTTATGACCTGTACTTAACTGGCTCTTGTCATCCACTCAAGGACTTTTTATCCTCCTCTTCAATGCCATCCTGCCCTCCTACACAGTGGAGGAGGGATCTGCAACCACAATCCCACAAGTACAGACAAGGGGGGTTACTTTCCCTGTGTTCTGTCACTGCTTGAGAGGTTGTTGTACAGTGAATGGAGGAGGCACCTGAAGCAGGAGAGAAACAGGAGAGCATCTTGCTTGGGAGCTGGTGCTGTGTTCTGCTAGAGTTGAACAATGGCAAAATTGCTAAAGAATTCTAGAAACTGCACCCCTATTTGCCACTGGGGCAAAACCACTAACAGCCACGTTAGGATTCACTGCACATGTAGGAGTAGAAGTATTATGAGCTGGTCCTTGGAATTCAGACTGCTACCAAACAAGTCATATTTCCTCTGAAACTGTGTACATTCAGCCCTTTAAATTTTTCAGTGTTTCTCACCTCACACTTGTTCCTTTCCTAATTTCCACTTTGAGATGTATGCTCTGCACATGGCTGCTGGCAGACAAAGGTAAAGCAATATTAGTAGTTCAGTATGCAGGGCCAGCATAAGGCATGGAAGTACAAGAGTACTTTTTAGACTTTATTCCTAGTTCTGATAATGTGACTCATCATTTCCATGAATTGGAAATTTCTGTTTTTTATTTCTCATGGTGCTCCTCATGGAAGTATTTGCTTGCCCTTTACTAAACAGTCAGAATTACTCAGTCTGGAACTCCACTTTCTCACCTTTCTTTACTTCACCTTAAATGACTGTATTTATAACAGAAGTAGAGGGTAATGCCTGTCACAAGCCACAATTAACAAAGACCTAACACTTAGAAAAATCCTGTACAGAATCTTACTTCGGTTGTTACTGGACATTACTTGGGCTTGGAATACAGAAATTAGGCAAAAGAGAAATTTATACCAGCCCACATGTTCTCTGTGAAGAGCTGTGAACAGACACAGAAACGTTAGAAGGACTTCTCAAGGTCACTACTCCAACCCCCTTCTCAAAGCAAGACTATCAGCAGTGCTGAGTCTACTATTTAAATACTTTGTTTGTTTTTAAAACAAACTAGCAACTGGCAAACATTGTGTTTTCTAAGCAATTAATTTCTTCATGGGCAATGAGTAAAAGATCTGTGCATTAAACCATCCCTGGAGGTACAAAGAGATCACACCTCTCTAGCTGTGAGAAGGCCTTTCACTGGATTGGCAAGGTGACCAGTTGTTCCTTTACTTACACTGAGCTGAAACCAGGAAAAAAACCAACAGTCCCACTTGCAGTTGTGTTATTCCTACCAAAATCTGCTTGAAATAAAACTGGACACTGAAATTATTGGTTACACCAAAATAACAGGGCAACATTTGAGAGCACCACATTTTCTCCTACTCCAGGCTAAGGTTTTTATGGAAGTCTGAGCTATTTAGGCAGTAAAACTTTGTGGCTATTCCAACAATTATGTTACAGAAGTGTCACTCACTCACTAGCATCACTTACACACACCAATGGCCAATAATGACACATTTGGGCAATATTAATACAGCCTGTTACTGCAGAAAACATAAATTAGTCCCTGTGGGGAGCAGTATTATGGGCTGTAATTTCAGATCAAGCTTCTATGACAATACAAGCCTAGAGACTGCAGTCTGAACCACACTGAACCTACTGAGACATTGCAGCTTTGGAAAGCCATCTATAGTTTTCCCTGTAAATGGCATGCTGTCCTAATAAATGAAATGGTTTTACATGCCTTTTACCAGTTTCCACTAAGGCTAGTTCAATTTCAGAACTCATTCTTTAATTGTGATGTTATCTGAGAAGAAGCCTTTCCAAATGCCAAGGTAAATGAGCATCAACAAGGTGATGGATGAAAAAAAAGGAATGTACTCTGCAGGCAGACATCAGAATATTGAGACAGATTCAATTACATAACATTTACCTGGGCTCTCATGTTCCAGTCCTTCTATTAGATCACCAGCTTAAGCCCAGACACTTTTAAAAGATTGTAGCTGGCCAGGAAAATCTGCTTCCTGGAATAGGAGAAGCTTTGGGTATGCAAACATTGCGAGGAAGCTTTCCTCTGACTGCTAATTAGAATGAAAAGAAGTGCCATGCAGCTCCATATGGTACCCAAGTACATCAGCACCCTTGAGGCAGAATTACCTGACTCATTATATGGCTTAGCAAAAAGTGTGACTCTTCTGGAGACTGCTGATGTTCCATATGAAGGGCTGCCTTTCCTTTGGGTTTTAGCTTGGTCTTTTTTTCTTTTTTTATTTTTTTGCTTTCTTCCTAAAGAATCACAGGAAGTACTTGGCAATAAGCCAGGGATTCTGTTTTAGAAACTGTATTGAAAACACCTACAGAGTTGTTTTTTCTGTTATTGAACTTGTACTGACTATTAGAAACGTTAGAAAAAGTGGTGTTTTACAGATCTGCTGAAGTTAAAATACCTGCTATTTCTAACAACTTCCAATTGCTGCTGGGCTCAAAATACCCATTAGCTGTCTCTCTTCAGGGCAGTGAAAGTTTATGTTATCATTTATAAAAAGAAGACTGCTTGCAAGTCTCTACTATCCATTTCTGGTAAGTTTTGGCTTCATAAACCAACGATGGGCCTGCCATAAATGATGTGATATCACATCATTGTGAATCTGGAAAGCCAAAGATTTAAATTACACAGTGCAAGTTCACAGACACATATCTGTGTTCCTAATCATTCTGACTCATGGTATTTGTGACTATTTTAACTGGCTCAAACATTTTTAACTTTGCCAAGTTATGTTCCTCCCAGTGTGAAAAGAGAGATAAGGAAACTTTTAAAAATGGTTAAGGTGGAAATAGAAGTATGCCCATGTAATTTGAGAACATCAGCTACGTGAGGTACTCAAGACAAAGATTTCATCCTGACTTTTGTGCATATTCCACATTTATTTAGACAGGCATTGTCACATCTCAGACTTGCTACCTGCCAGCCCTGATTTGATAAAACCCTACACGTGCTTGCTACACCCTCTGTGAATGCACAGCAGAACTGGTTAGCATAAATCATCTCCACCCAAAAAGTTTACCTAAAAGGGAGCTCACACAACCACCCTGCTGGTGCAAGCCAGGAAAGCTGTAACATACAGCTGAATTTATCAAGATATGCCAGTTTGCACACTCTCGGGTAACCACCAAGGTGAATGCTTTGTCTGGAAATTTGAATCTGACTCCTGCACTTCAGGATGACATAAATAAACAAACCTGTGACAGGTCTGGAATATATAACCTTATGAAATTCAGTTAGAAGCAGCTGAACAGTAACACTTGGCATGTGATCCTCCAAATGCTTTATTTCATTAAGGGCTGCAAGCCCATATGCTGAAAAGAGTTCAACTGATGTGTCAAAACCCCATTTAAAAAAAAAAAAAAACAACAAAAAATGAAACAAAAAATTCTGTGAAAAAGCCAGGAATAAAATCCAGCCCTTTCTAACCTTGTATCTTGTATTTTACCATAAAGACAGAGAGTCCCATTTGAATCATTGCCTTCTGAACTAACACAGGGTGCAGATGCCACCAAAGAAGGTACATTAGGCTGAGGTAGGTTTGAGCTTAGGAATCAATGACATTTTTTTGCCTACTGCTTTAAAATGTAAGTGATCTTTTCTTCACCTTAATTTGTTCAGGGGCAAAAACTCAAGATGAAAAATTGTGTCTCTTCTCCCTGTGTGCAGCCCAGATGGAGTGAGAGGCCATCAATTAATGGCTACAATGAGGAAGCAGAAGGCAGCTCCTAACAGGTCCTGCGCTCAAACTGACTGGGAAATGAAAAACCCTCTGAGGTTACCTCTGGTGAAAGTGCCAGGTGACTTCACAAGCTTCACTTTTTAGCTACAAGGCACTACCCACCTGCTTTAGCACAATTCCTGCACTGCATGAGCAGGAGACAGGCACTGGGCACTCTGCAAGATTCCCTGCAATGCACCTGCTTTTCTGCTTCTCATCTTGTGGATTCCCAGTTTAGATACATTGATCACAGGAAGAAATGCAACACTGGACCTTACCAAGAAAATGAATGGAAGAATACTGTGTAGAGTTTCTGGGTTTTTTTGCTGGGCAAAACACCAAAAGCCCTACACAAAATATGCATGTGTATGCACTAAGAAAAGGGCTTTTAACTTTTTTTAAAAAAAATTCTCTCCCTTCCCTCAAGGAACTGTACATTATTTTATATTGTTATGACACGTGACACCATATCATAATAAAATACACAGCAGTAGTATCAGTTTCTTTTGTGTAAAATTTTACAATACCAGCAAGCATTAAGAGCATCTACTACTTAAAGAAAACTGACACATCTTATTTCTTTGTTGGAAGCATCTCCCAGTCTGTGCTGCAATGAAACAGGCACTAATAAGGAGTTTCTTCAAAAGCTTTTAAAATCTATTTTACTATATATTCTGTCAGAAACAGGCATGTTATCATATGATCTGCCTGACATTCCACAGTACACCTTTCAGGAATTAATGCAAAAATTATGGATGTATTTAAAACTAACTTGCTTGAGTTTACTTCTAGATGAAATATACCAAGTGCATTTTTGCAGCTTCTTTTGGAAAGTATAACCTTGTTCACTATTCAAATGTTAAAATTCTGATCAGTGGCCAGCTCTGTCAGGCAAAAGGAGCTTCCTCATATGTTTTTCATCAGTTTTTTTTTAATCCCATTCATGCAGCAGCCAAGGTAAAGTCAAGCTGAAACCTGCTCCAAGGAAGGTCAAACAATATGCAAACAAACCTTGAGATTTGTACAAAAGCACAAATCACCAGGCAAACTGGGCTAAACCACAATTTACTTAAAAACACTCAAAATCCTAGACATGATTCTGCCACATAGAGGAAGCCTTCCTAACTCATGTGGAGGAGACAGAGAACACAGAAAATGGGAATCATGTTAGACTGCACAGAGAAAGGGCCAAAAGCCCACTCATTTTACAGATAATTTATTATAATTTTCAGCAAATTAGTCCTAAAATGAGTGTGTTTCATGCAAACCCTCTGTGGTGGTTTAGCAAAGACTTGGTTTGTAGGGGCAGAAAAAAAGAGAAAGAAAATGAAAAACAGCTGCTTGAAACTTTTGTGACCTGCACAGAGCCAACAGCTGATGGGCAGCTTGCTAGAGCCACTGGAGAAGCTGGCAGTGCCTCTGTGATGTAGGGGTTTAGGAAAGAAGAGACCCTGAGAAGTTCCTTTTCCTGCTCCCCCATAGAGGGTGGGTGAGGGGGGGCCCTGGGCCCCATCCCAGAGTGGGCTCCAGGCCAACCCTGGAGATGTGAGCAGCCATGGACAGCAGTGAACAGCCATGGACAGCCATGGACACCCATGAACAGCCATGGACAGCCATGGACAGCTGTGAGCAGCCATGGACAGCCATGGACAGCCATGAACAGCCATGAGCAGCCATGGACAGCAGTGAACAGCCATGGACAGCCATGGACAGCCATGGACAGCTGTGAGCAGCCATGGACAGCCATGGACAGCTGTGAGCAGCCATGGACAGCCATGAACAGCCATGAACAGCCATGAACAGCCATGAGCAGACGTGAGCAGCCATGGACAGCAGTGAACAGCCATGAACAGCAGTGAACAGCCGTGAGCAGCCACAGACAGCTGTGAGCAGCTATGAACAGCCATGAACATCCATGAACAGATGTGAGCAGCCACGGACAGCTGTGAGCAGCCATGGACAGCTGTGAACAGCCATGGACAGCCATTAACAGCCATGAACATCCGTGAACAGCCCTGAACAGCAGTGAACAGCCATGAACAGCCATGAGCAGCCATGAACAGCAGTGAACAGCCCTGAACAGCAGTGAACAGCCAGGAACAGCAGTGAACAGCCAGGAACAGCCAGGAACAGAAGTGAACAGGCATGAATAGCCATGAACAGCAGTGAGCAGCCATGAACAGCTGTGAACAGCCATGAACAGCTGTAAACACCCATGAACAGCTGTAAACACCCATGAACAGCCATGAACAGCAGTGAGAAGTCATGAACAGCTGTAAACACCCATGAACAGCCATGAGCAGCCATTAACAGTCATGAACAGCCATGAGCAGCCGTGAACAGCCATGGACAGCCATGGACAGCAGTGAACAGCCATGGACAGCCATGGACAGCAGTGAACAGCCATGGACAGCTATGAACACCCATGAACAGATGTGAGCAGCCACGGACAGCTGTGAGCAGTCATGAACAGCCACGAGCAGCCATGAACAGTCATGAACAGCCATGAACAGCTGCAAACACCCATGAACAGCTACAAGCAGCCATGAACAGCTGTGAGCAGCCATGAACAGCCATGAACAGCCCTGAACAGCAGTGAGCAGCCACGCAACTGTGCTGGGCCAGCTGGCATGGCCCATGCCAAACAGGGCAAAACCCACCATGCAGTCAGCAATGAGAGACACAGCGAATGTTTCCCTGATGCAGAGCCTGGCTGAGATCAACTGCTCAGCTGCAACTTAGAGACACCACCTTTCTTCCAAGTCAGAGAGAGAGGAATAGTGAGAGCACGTGAGGAGGCCAACACAGCAGCACCAAGGTCAGTGGGGGAAGGGAGAGGGCGGAGGCGCTCCCAGTGCCAGAACTGGATTCTCCTGCAAGCCCTAGTGAGGACTATAATACAGCAAATTGTTTTCCCTATAATTCATGAGATGAGGTACATGGGGGGTGCAGAGATCATGCACAGCCCATGAAAAGGAGTGCTCACACCAGAGCCTATAGATGCTGAGAGGTTTTTAAAGATTGAAGAAGAGAGCCTTTGCTTCCAGGCTAGAACAGCTCATGCTTAATTGACAAAACCCCATGAAGTATTATGACCCATGCTGGCAGTTGTGGGGAAACTGAGAGATTCGTGGGATGGATTTTTCACTGCAGCAGATTTGGGCAGACTGTTGTTTGTGGAGTTTGAAACCATGCTGGAGAAGTTCACAGAGAACTGTCTTCCGTGGGAGGAATCCCACAGCACAGCAGAAGAAACTCTTTTCCTTAAAGAAAACTCTTAGGAAATGAAATACTGACCAAAACCCCATGTTTGTTCCCTTGCAAGGTTGATAGGAAGAGGGAGAGACTGGAAGAGAAAGGTGTTTTGAAAGTTTGGTTTCTCATTACTCTTTTTATTCTTAATTCTGTTAGCAATAAATCTTTATACTGTTTTAGTTTGGATGCATTTTGTCTTGGAATTTTCCTTTTTCCTCAATAATCCTTATTTCACTTCATGAAAATGAAGTTTTAGCTCCCCTCCTCTGCTCAGCTATAGCAGAGGTAATTAAGTGAATAGTTTTTTTGTGGTGCTTGGCACCTAAACAGCATCAAACCACCATACCCTGGCTGACCACCACTTAGCTCTGCCATGGTCCTTGAGGAAGCAAGTTCTAAACTCAACCCAAACACCTTCACAATTTTCTATGAACAAAATAAAATGCCACAAATTAAGTATTTGCTCATCCCCGTTGGGAGGCAAAGCAAAAAAAGCCCACAACAGAGTCCCAATATAGAGCTGTCAAAACAAAGTTTTCCTACCATTTCTATGAATAAACTTCCTTTCTTTCTGACATCCATGGTTGAAAAATGAGCTATAGAAAGATTTATTATTAGTCTTAGTCTTGTATTTCAAGATACACAGATCTGTACAGAGCATAACACCATTATTAAGATTTTAGTATCAGAAAGACAGAACAGTGTATGGGGAAGAAAGTCAAGTAAGAGCAAAATTGGAAAGATTACAGAGAAGGAGGTAACAAGCTGTGCTTGTACGAAGCAGAGTAGAAAAGAATTCATAACTAATGGGAGGAATCCAACAATGGTGACAGACAAAATGAGGCATTATCCTGTGAACACTGGTAATCCAAAAAGATGTCTAGGTCTGAATATCTCAGCAGAAACAATGAGAGTTGGAAGGCAAGATAGATAGGAAAAGACTGGGAAAATATAGAAAAAATTCCCTCCACTAAAATATTGTCCAGGTGGGCAAGCTCTGAACTATAATGAAGTGTTTTTAAATGTAGCCAAAATTGGAGACACTGTTATTTCATCTTTACTCTGAACTGTCAGTTTTGCACGGTGTTTTGAGTCATTAGTCTCCAACACAAACTAGAACCCTTATGTTTAAATGTAATAAAGTCTTCATTAAATGATTCCATTATGTGTTTTTTCCACCTACTGTACACATATTTATGAATTACTGATAGCAAGCCCTAGGCAAAGGCAAGGGGAAAAAAGAGAGATGAAGTGAAAGCTTCATTTTTTTTTCTGCTGAACACACAAGATTGATTCTGATGTGTTTACTCACAAGAAGAGCATCATCATTGCATGAATAGTCTGGCTGATTTCAATCAAAACTGAGTGATGCATTATTCAGTTCAGCTAATGGAATGAGAATCTGATTTAATTTGGATTAAGAAGGAGTAAGGTGAGCAAGTAAGAAACAGAAAAACACGAAACAATCCAAAATGCAAACCACAGCTTGATCTCTATCTCCTGAAGCTCCAAATTTCAGACCTGGGCTGTTTCTGAGCAAAGACTGAGTACACATTCTTTCAATGTTTACTCTTGTCCTGTCACTACACAGCTTTAAAACAGAGAACTAAAAGTAACTGTGACATCAAACTGTGCCCCTTGAAAGCAACTGTGCCATTCTGTCCACATGTGCCTCATAAACTTACCAAGCTCCATCTTAAAGTCATTAATTACCTTGTAATATTTCTACTAGGTTTGAGAACCCTACCACTTACAGTGGCTAATAACCTTCTTCTAATTTCTACTCTAAATTTATTCATAGCCAGTTAGGACTCATCCATTCTCATGCCACTGCTGTTTTTTACCTTACACACTTGTTTTCCTCTTGGGTATTTAACCATGCTAAATTTATAGCTAACACTCAGCATACAAAACTGCATTTAGCTCAACTAAATATACCCAAGCATTTAAATTCTCTTCTGATGAACCTCACGTACCCCCTACACTTTTTACAATTTGACTTCACTTTTTGGGTGTAAGTGGATGCTTTTCACAGTTATCTAGAGGAGGTAAAGCCAGAGCTTTATACAGTGATGAAAATACACTGTTGGAAGGTGTTTGAACCCTGATAGTGTGCCCCAACCAAACCATCTTTAGTTATTCTTACTAGAACCCCTGGGGTGCAACCAGGCTGGAATTACCCTCACCAGCTTCACCTGGCCATCCCCCTCCAGCTACAGCAGATCAGCCCCTGGAGGGCTTTTAAGCCCCAGTCTGAAGGCTCAGGAGAGAGGTGGGATAGGTTTATATTTGCTCTTTGTTATCTGGATTTCCTGGGCTGACTTGGCTGCTGATCTCTGGATGGGTTTTGTTGCTGCCTTCATCTTGACTCTGCCTGCCTGGACCTGGAGCCCCACCTGTGAGAGCCCTCAGGAATTCATCAAGGACTGAAAAGTAAACTGGGCTAAACTGGGAAAGAAGAAGCTGAAAAACTAAATACCAAGATAGCAAGGAATAGATAAAAAGGACTGTGCTGCATGGGACTTGGACCAATCATTATTTTTGGAAAAGTGTGTGCAGAGCTCATGGACAAGATAGAGGGACCAATCAAGCAATGTGTGATTGTGTGCACAGCAGCTGCAAAATGTATATACACTGTATTATGGATAAGAAGTGTAAGATGTATAAGTAAGTGAGCTGTATAGGTTATGGATAAGTTGTAAAATGTATGGGTAGCATAGCAGGTATAAGTAATATAAGTAGTAAAATGCATAAATTGTGTGTAAGTAAAAGTTATAAAAGGTGTAAGTAAGATGTGTAAGTAGTGTGTTATGTGGAAGTTATAAAATGTGTAAGTGAAGGGTGTAAGTATGTCCAGGTAGGTAGAATGTGTAAGTAAGCAAAGGGTACAAGTAGGGTGTTATGTCAAAGCTGTGAGATGTGTGAGTGGGGAGTATTTTAAACAATGAGAAGCTTCTATGTAATCATATTGATTTGTTGATCAGAAGGCAGGCGTTCCTGCACAACAAAAGTGACCTGGCTGATGTATTTGGACTTACACTTACCTCGATGTGAGATTACAAAGTTTGTATTTAAGTCCAAAAATGTAAACAAACAAACAAAAACATCCAAACAAAAAAAACAGCACAAAAAAACCCTCCCAAAGTCATTGAAGAAAGAGCCACTCTTCAGTCCAGAAACACCAAACTCCCTATTTGTCTTGTGTATAGAAATAACATTTATGCCTTGTAGAAATAAAACATTGTTCAAAGGCTAGGAAATGAACCCTAAATTTTGGAAAATAAAGTTGCCTTCTCTAAAACTGAATTTTTTTGTTCATATGAAACAGTCTGACAAAAAAACATGTTAGAAAAAATAGCTCAAAAATGATTCTGACAGACAGCTGTATTTTTTTTCTTTCAAAATAATTTTAAGCATTAATTTAAAAAAAAAAAGTCATACAAATCCAACAACTTTTCGAAGGTCTCAAAAAAAAAAAAATCTTTGTTTGGAAACTCAGAACTGTTTCAGTTCAGGGCAATGCATTCTTTTAATGCTTGGTGTTTTCCATGGGACACATAAGCCAGTTTTATTCCCCCTCTAATCAGAATATATAAATGTGTTTCAGGAGTGTGGAATATGATCCCCTCTGCTAACACAGTAAATAAAAACAGAAGCAGTGAGAATTTTATACTGGCCCATGGACTATATAGATAAAATAATACACACTATATTAGTATTATATCATAATACCTATTGCATAGACTAACATATATTATAATAATTATTATGTAACACATTCTATAGGGGTGTGAGTGTGTGTACTTTGGCCCTTGTTTTTTTTTGTAGTTATCCAAGCAGTGTAAGTTTTGTTCTAAAATACAGTGTTGAGAGAAAGGTATTCACTAGGGAAAATGCATTTTAATTTATGGGTATATAGAGAGAATAATCCAGCTTTTGTTTCTGAACTTCTGCAACTTAAAAAATAGCCAAATACCTCTATTTCTGGAATAATAATAAAAGCTTTGGGCTGAGACATTTTATGCCAAGTCACAGTCCTGCACAGTTTTATGGTTGAGTTATAAACCTGAAAAATATGTGCCTATAATGGAAATCCTGACAGACCCTAGTAGGGACTCCTATAATATCTTGAATTTGATTTAAGAGTGGTTTTCAATAATGCTTTTCCAAGCCAGTCTGTTGGGGACTGCTAGGGAAAATCTAATGTTGAGTGTGTCCCATGTCCCCAAATGCAGCTCAGTGTGCTTGATGAGAACACTGGGGCATCAAGGCAAAGCCTCCAGAGCTTCTGTAGCCCGGGGCTGTCAGGTCTCTAATATCAGAAACCCCATAAATGTCAGGGCTAAGTGCACCTTTCATTTAACAAAACAATAAATTGTCTATCTCTGGGCAATAAATCGCTCATTTCTGTGCCTCCACAAGGGCTGATGTGATTTGTAAATGACTGGAAATTCTGCTTTGTTTTTTTTTTTCCTTAACTATCATGAACCACGCTTTTGGGAGCACTGGATTTTTAGGGAGAAGGGAAGAGGGAACCTACATAATCCAGGAGTCAAATTAAAACTGGAGAAAGTAGGATTATAACCCACTTTAAACCCATCCTGGTCGGTGCCAAGCTGAATTAATATCCCTGCTCCCAGGAGCCTGGGCAGCACAAAAGGCACAGCCTGCTTCCAAGATGTGCCACACCATGCAGAGCTGAAATCCAGCCATGCCTGGGGTAGTGGCTCTGACCTCACCTCAGTCAATGCCTGTTTTGTCCTGGACTCCCTTTGTGGCCTTGCCATCACCTGCACCTTTCACATGGATCCCCCTGCAAACTGAGCTGTCAGAGAGCTCCAAGGTTTGCCTGCACTTGTCCCCACCACATTGTCATGGAGAGAGGGAGTCACCCTGCTGAGGCTGAGCCATTGCACCCAGCTCTGGAGCTGATGACAAAGACAAACACACACTGGAGGCCATAAAGAACCAACCACTGTCACACTGAGGTTATCAGCACACACAAAACAGCCTTAGAGAAGCAGAGGTCAGAGCACAAAGCTTGAGGTAAGGGACCTCTATAATTTTTATTTGTAATTTTCATATATGGCAATCTTCCATTTTTGTTCCTGTGGTTCTCATGCAATCTTCCAGCCTCCAATATCTGTCCCCCACAAACCTGAATGGCACATGGGGTTCACACAGCCATGAGTTAGCTGGTATTTAAACCTTCAAAACCCAGTGCTTTATTATTTATGAGACAAATGAAGGAACTGAGTCCTTTCCAAACCCTGAAGTGAGATGGGACAACCTAAGAACTCTGATGGGTGGCAGGCACGATGCTTCTGTGGTCCTTCAGAGTGTAGAGCAGGTACCACTGGAAGGGGGCCAAGCAGCCACAGAATGAGAGTGAAGGAGAAATGGTGACACTGGAGAAAAAGCAGGAAAGAGGTGCTGACACAAAGCACTGTGAAAGTAGGGGAAAGATAGAGGTAAACAAAGTAAAAAAAAACTACAGCAAAAGAAAGAGTGGGAATTTAGTGAATGGACAGTCTGATATGAAAGGAGAAAGGGAAATGAGAAGAACTTGTTCAGCATTTAAGTTGATGAATTTTCTCGTGCTTGCCTTCATTTTAATCCTTTCCATAGAAAACCTCTGTGGACTACTGGGTTTGGTAGAAAACTTACTAAACCAGTTTGATACTCCAGAAGAAATAACTGGTGAAGAAAGGGGAAGAAAACTGCACGGAATTCTCCATCAATAGGCACAGAGTTATGCAGAAAACATGGAATACTGTGCCTGTCAAGGAAACACACAAGTGCATAGATGCTGCAATTGTTTTTAATAAGATCAATTCTCTGATTTATTTGGAGAATTATCTCCAGCCACAGTCAAGGCAAGGGCACCAGTCTCTGATGCTCTGTCTTAGCCTACTTGTAATAGCTGCACTCAATCTGAGCATGGCAGATGAGACGTGAAGACCAAAGTCTGAACATTTACTGACTGCCCTGCCTTGCATGGAAAAAAAAAGGATATGAGAGGATCAAAAGAAACTTCCTCACTGTCTCACATAAGCCCAAGACAGCCCAGTTCATTACAGCAAGAAAAAAAATCTGAACCCTTCCATCACTTATAAAATTAAAAGCTGGGATGAAGAACTCTGCAAGATCCACTTGAATTTTGCTGCCTGGGCTTCTCAAGTTTGTATGAACTTTTGGGAGCCATTCAGAAGGATACCAAAAAGTCCCTGGGTATGGGCAAGGTTGGGTAATGCCCCTCTGAGACTTGATGGCATAATGTTTTCTGAGAATGAGAGCTCTCCAATGATCCCAGAAGAGGATCCTTCCTTTCCATCTGTGAATATCCAAGCTTTCCAGCTGAGTGAGAAAAATAGTCATGACGAATAGGAACAGAAAAAGGAAATTGTAGAGGGATTCAAGAGAGGAAAATGACACTTTCCCCTACATATTTTGATTCTGCTCCTCCACAAGATTAAAGCTTTGTTTCAATATGGTTTTAATTTCACAGCCCTTGGTTCAGATCCTACACTTCTGTACACTGCACTTCCTCATGGAGCAGCCCCATTAGCAAACTACATTTATGCTAATGGACCTGCCTGCAGCGATAATTATCACAGCCCTTGGCCCTGGTCCTGGCCAGTGTCAGCACGTCAGGAGGGGCTGGAATGGCATTATGATTGTACAATTAGCCTTGTCATAGCAAGGAGCTCTGGGAAGAGTGACATCTTGAAGCTTAAAATGTAGACAGCTGATAGATGACTGTCATTAAGCTCCTTTGCTCACTCCAGGATGGAATAGCCACTGAGCTGTAGGCTAGGCTTCTTTAATAAAAAAAGAAAGATCTTTAACCACAGCCACTGTCCTCCACCTCTTCCCAACCTGTCCAGTTACCCCCAATTCCTCTCGTTTCTCACAGCTTCTCTCTCATCCCATCTGTAGCAGAGTAACAAAAGCTGTCTCTAACAAGTTGTTCCTAGTCCATCAAGTCTGGATGGAGAAGAAAGGCTCCTCAGCTCCCTTGCCCCCCACCCTCCCTGCTCAGAGCCTTCCAGACCTGAGGAGTGCAGGCCCAAACCCACTGGATTTAGGATGTTTCTGGATCAGCTTCTCAGCTGCAAAAATCAGCATCAGTCCTTTGAACTTCACACAGCCTGTGAGTTCACAGCCAGCTGAGAAGTGCAGTAATAAATACACCTTCCCAAAAAGCCTGGCATGGAAAGAGGCCCCTTCAGGACAAGCCCTCCTTGGCCAAGAGAACTGCAGGAGGGCACAGAGCCCTGGGACCCACACCAGCTAAACAGGACAGGTAATGGGGTGGCAGAAAGAAGCAGCAAGGAGGCTTTGCAAGAGCCTTGGGCTTGGAGGCTCCTGGAGGCTTCCAGCTGCAGCTCTACACCTCTGGAAGGGAATCCTTGGAGACAGCAATGACTCCAAGTGTGCTGGAATAACACTCAGCAGCCTTGAAGACGTGCAACTGCTTCATTAAAATTTGATCCCCAAGTTCCTCTCTCTTTTTCCTGCCTAGAGTGTTTTCAAACATTGTTTTCCTGCATACCTGGATAACCAATGCTGTGCAGGGCTTTAGTTAAGGCAATTTGAGAATTCTTTCATATTGAAAAGGTATAAAAAGTAATCCCCTGCAGTACTTGATTTTCTTTCCACAGCATTCCATTGCAACCATCTACTTCTGCTTTACCTCGTTAGCATTCTGAGGAGTTATAAAAGAATTATTATAGTTCAGAACACAAAAAACAGGTCTGGCAGCCCCTGGGGGATGCAGGGCTGAACAGTATGGGGCCCCAGCTAAGACCCAGGAGAGCTGAGCTCTCCTCCACAGGCTAGGGGATCATAGCAAACTGCCTCATGTTAGGAAGTTTGCTTCCTGACTCTTCCTCTGCCTTCTCTGGGGCAGGAAAAGTTGCTCTGCCCTTGAACACTGCTCAGCAAAATGAGTGCAGATGTAATGCAAATCAACAGCAGCAGAATGAAACCGAAATTGTAGCCTTAAAAAACCCAGTAGAAGAGGAGATGGGACTGCCCAGGCCTAGGTTGAAGTCAGCATGTGTTGTATGCAACATTACAGAAGCAAAACTGCATTTCTCTAGGGCCCTGAGACAGAGTTAGGCACAGGACAAAGGCCTACTATCATTAATATAGCAGAACTCCAGCTTATTTTCCACTAGAGTAACAGAGAGAGGATACAGCCTAAAATACAGGTCCCACAGATAACCTCACCCAGGGGGAGAATGTAACCAACTTTTCCTGACTAAAACCCTCCAGATGTGTCTTCCCTTCTTGAAGGCATTTCCATAGGAATGTCCTTAATCCTCACACCTCCAAGTTTTGTGTGTGGGTGTGTTGGGGCAGCCCTTGCTGAGAGAAACTGAATCAAACACACTGAAATATCAATGCACACAGCACTTTTTTTCTGTTTGTCTGTGGAATCTTCCTGACTTACCTGCACCTGTCACACCCTGGCTGAGAAGGATGTGATTCACCTACTGAGAATTCACTTCCAGGGTTGTGCCATCCTTACAGATTTTGAGTTTCTCCAGCAGCCACCACTATGGGTTTTCATGAAGTATTATTCCATCCTTCCATACCCTGAGGTCACCAAGGTGGCCACTCTTACTCCCACTACAAAGCATTTTGATACATGAGCACAGTTCACTGCTTTACTGGACAGCAAACTCCACCAAAAAATTGTGTTTGTGCTGATCTCAGAGCTAAAAGGTTAAACATTCCTTTCCTAGCAAGACAGACCCATCTAAGTGAGACACCAGGAGATGCTTTGTGTATGTGGAAAGCAGAAGGGAAGAGCCCCCTCAGACACAGCTGCTGTCTAACAACCATGTTTTATGCAGAACGCTTGGGGGCTACTCTTATTTTTACAGCTTTCATCCATAAAATAAGAAGCTAAAGCTTCTGGAAGGAGAACACAATTACCCTACAATGATGCAACATCAGAATAAATTCAACACAATCTGTATAAGCAAAGAGAAAAAGCACCCAAGCTTTTTCCAACTGGCAGTAGATAATACTTTAAAACTGCCCTGTCATCAACCTTCAGAAGCTCTCTCCAGAGCCATATGTGGGTTGGCAACCAGGCATAGTGCCTAACTAGTTTTGCATCTAGTTGTACAGAAGCAGAGACATATGGAAATGAACAGCCTGGCAGAACAAGTGAGCTCTGAAGGAATGACTTCGATAAATAAGTGCCTGCACACTGGCAGATGGAGAAAAGCGCAGTTAGGGAGGGACTCTGTTGCAACAGCAACTTGATTTTAAACAATCTGTAAAAGTCAGCCTGAACTTCACATCTGATGCATTTCCAGTGCCTTCAGTCCTCTTCTTGTTGGGGAAAATCCTCTCCATAAAAAGAGGGAAGGTGAAGATAGAGCAGTGCATCCAGCAAAAGGTACCAGGAGCTGCTTCAGGGAGCAGAGAACAGGACTGGGAAGTCACTGACAATTTTTGCCTCTTACTACTCTGCTAATCATGCTTTTGGTACCTTTCAGAAAGACACAACAAATCATTCCCCATAGCCTAGGAAAGCAACATGTGGAGAGACATTCTCAAGCCATACAGCAGCACCTAAAATACAGGCACAGTGGGTACACTGTGAACATGGGATACACACATAGACCTTTCCTTCCACAAATGGGAATTTGTGCCTGTTGCTGCCTTTTGCACTCATTCCTCTGGAGATCAAGGCAAACTAAACCTTTCCTGTTTGCAGACTGATTCCTAAACACTGTTAAATGTGACAGATTAATTGAAATCGAACATTATTTTTATTCCACTTTTTGGGACAAGGGGATTCCTTGTATGGTGATCTCAAAGGTTTTTCTTCTTACCATCTCTGAAACAATTTTTTGTGTACATCCTCTAACCCCAATTGACATGATTATTGTGATGTGGAAGAAGATAAATTTAATTAATTTTCAATAAACTAGCTGAACTTCACTAAACTGTCTCAATAATAGGCCACCTTTTATTATAAAGGAACTCCCTTTCTCTTCCTGACACTTTATCAGTTGTTAATACTGATTACATATTATGTATGATCTTGCTTCTTTGCACTGTTTGGTTACCACATCAGATCTCACACATCTGTGATACCTCATCTTCTCCTCACACATCACAGAAAAGCAGCAAGCAACAATTTTCCAGGGAATGTCCCTAAATCCAAACCCTGCATTAAGCTGAAACCATTTATAATGGCAATCAGTCATGAAACTGCTTTGCTTTGGTAAGAATCACCATGGGAAAGCCATGCCCAGCCTTCCACAGGCCCCCCCATGGATCTGTCAGCTCTGTAAGCTGTGGCTCAGGCTGGCTGCTCCACTACAGGGTACACAGCAAAGCCAGCACAGCCACTGGTCTAAGGAGTCAAGGGCCACACACACACAGAGTGAAAATGATGGAGGGAAATCTCTGCATGGATGCCACTGTGTAAATGTTTTGCACTAAATACCAACAGCCACTCTCAATCAAAAGAGTGGAGAACAGATGGGAAGGAGGATGTGTTGAGAAAAAGGACTCAAACAGGAGTGTGGATTTTCTCTCCCACCTTCCCTGGTCTGGTATCAGCCCTAAATAAAGCTTTGCACATCTCCATACAGGCAATCCCCACCAGTGTGTTCCAGTACACCCCAGAATTCAGCTCCTTTACCACCACAACACAAGATATTAACACATCTACAAAATGCTGCAATGTCAGATTGTGGGGTTTGGATTCTCCCCACCTCTTCTATGGACCAGCCCCTCTACCCAGCACCAAGGTCACTTCATCTTCCCTCTCCTCCAGGAAGGTTTAACAACAGATCTGATTCTGGAAAATAAACACTCCCTATTCATGATGCTTCTCAAACTTCTGCTCTTCTTGAAGAACAATGCAGGGCTAGCTGAATTCCTACATTTTCTTACCTCTGTAAGAACATTTTTTTGTATTTAAGTTTTTAAAAGAAGCAAATGTTTACTTGATGTTTGGTGCAGCAAAACAATTACTGAATCTCCAGGTTTCTCTTCAGTGCTAAAAGATTAACATTACAACTTGAAGTAATATTTTGTAAAAGATGTTGTAGGAAATTCAGTTAAGGCTGCAGATTTAATGTAAGATAGCAGTCTGTGGCACATATTTATAACAAGCATTTTCACCAAAATAATCTAAAACTTTAAACAACTTCCAAATAACTCAATGCAAAAAGCAGTCTCCAGATTGTCACTTGCAGTAACATCACTGTAAACAACCCTACTTGTTCAAAAGAGCCTTTAAAATGGGTAAGTTATGGCCTTCTACACTGTCAGATATTGTTATTCTTTGCAACCAATTTTCTGAGCACTGAGTACTTGTTCTTAGTACAACACTGAATACCTAAACATACCTAAAACCAGCTGTAAAACATTGTTCCAAGGAGAGTTTGTGACCCAAACACAGCAGGATTACCACCCAAGGAGAGACATGAAGGAGATGTTTATTTTCCTGGCAGCATGGGGGCAGACAATTGATGGCATATCAGAATTTAACTGCCAATGCAGATGCAGAAGGGCTGAAAACCAGTATATATGAGCAGTGAACACCAGAACAGGAAAAATCACCCTGTGTCCAGTCCCAGATTTCACACAGGGGCTTCTTCCTTCACTCAAAAAACACCCCCAAAAAACAACCCCTATCCCTCATTGATGCTGAGTAGGAAACACAGTCAAGAAAAACACTTTGGTTCACACATTGACAAGTCATCTATAATACTGTAAGCAGCCAAAGTAGCCAAATATTTCAAGAACTACCCAATCTTCTTGAAAACAAAAGCAAGCCTGAAAAAAACCCAATGCAAACAAAAAGCAAAGTCATGTTTTAAAGCTAGTTATGAAAATGATAGGAAATTATAAAAAAACCAACATGAACTACGTACCTTAGCTATTTGGACACACCAGTTGAGCAGGAGCTGGGAGCCAATATTATCCTTATGTTCATGGACATAATCCAGGAGGCAGCCATGAGGCATCAGCTGAGTGACCAGCTGAATGGTTGGGCTCAAGCAGACACCCAGGAGTCTCACCAGGTGTGGGTGGTCCATGCTGGCCATGATGAGAGCTTCCTGTAACAATAAAAGTGACCCAAACGTTACCCCAAGTGTGTTCAAAGACTCAGCACACAAGAGTGACTAGAGGGGATCAGTGTCCCCTGAGCACCATGAATTCCTGTCTACCCAGGGCTAGGCATACCTAGGGAACCTACAGTCTGATGTAGTGCACACTTGAGGTTCTGAGCCCCAAAAAACAAGAGTCAGACCATCTGCACAAATCCAAAGTTCAGCACTGCCCCACATTCCCTGTCCTGCTGCAGCCACAGAAACAAAAATGTAAGTGTGACACACTTTACTTAAGGTCTCCTTCATCTTGTTTTACTTTCCCTAATTTTGCTTCTTGAATATGTTTTCCCAACTTGTGGTCAATCCATCAGGCATCACCTTCATGTTATGCAAGCAAACTATGCCCCTTGCATACAGCAAGATGATTTTGTGGCGAGGCATTTGATGAAACTGTGCTAAAATCAGAGCACAGATCAGAGAATTTATTCACAGCTTTTTCTAGATTTAAGCATGTAAAGTTGTATGTTGATTGATGTTTTCCAAAGTTCAGCCTGCAAAGGGTTAAAAATCAGGTTTAGGGTGGGCTTTCCCAATGTGTCTGATGCTTCCAAGTCCTTCTGAAAGTCAGCAATTGGTGAAGCCATTGGGACAGACCCTCCCAGAGCAGAGCCCAGACCCGGGGCTGTGACTGTGCCATTGCAGCCCAGGGCCAGCAGCCCTCCCCCCTGTCTCCTCATTCACAAGCAAATCACTACAGGAAGCAGCAGCTTCCTAAATCGGAGCCTCTCAGCTCAGCTGCTGATTCCTCCATGTCCTCTCCCTACAGAGCTTGGATGACTTCATTTTGGTTTTTTCCACACTTTAGCTTTTCACACAGAAAAGATTTTATTTCCCTTTTACAGACCATATGAAGTTTTCAGCTGCCATGCTGGGTTTCAGCTACCAAGCTGGTCCAGGACCAAGGACCAGAAGGTTTAATCTTGGCTGTGCTATTTGACCCTAAAGTTCATACCCTTGATCAGTAGCACAGGAGTTCCTTATAAAAACCCTACATAACTGTTCCTAGAGGTAATGCTGCCATCACAAGCAACTGGCATTCAAATGTGGCAAGGAGAAAGCTTTTCTCTCTCACTGAGTCCTCCATTTCGAGGCCACTTCATCATGGCAGTGGAACAAGGAAAAGTGAGATGAAATTGTGGCTATGTAGGACTATTTTGGCCATCTTCTTTTCTTCCTCAAAAAAACCCCTATATGTCATCTTTTTGACAACTTACAGAATAACAGCTGTAATAGTGCCAAAGAAAGAAAGAAAAAAAAAAAAAAAGATGAGACAAATTTGCCACTAGAGGAACATAAATTTGGGGTTTTTTTTCCCTTCCCTATATTAAGGCAAAAGAAAAAAAAAAAAGGTTCTGGCAAGTAGGCTGAGTTTGTATTAAAGGAAATTGCTCATCATAGTACAAAGAATATTTGAAACCAAATTGCAGATATTTGCATAATAGTTCTTTTACTTTCTTTCCCCCTCTTTTTTTGGTAAAACAAAAAGATGAACAAGACACTAATTGTAGGGTTTTTTCCCTCCCAGTAAGAAAAGAGCAGATGGTCCTCACTGGGGGGAGCGACTCCTTCCCTTTTCTTCCTCAATGTATGTGAAAAAATAAATAAATGAATAAATAGGGGCTATTTGATGGGATAATGGAGGAGCAGATCTGAGAAAGATTCTGATGCAACAAATTAGAAAAGGGATCTGAATTTAACTAGTTTTGCTCACATTCATATTAATACAGTTCCCATTCACTTAACTCTTAAGTATGGGGACTCCTTGAAAACATTAGCCTTTCTTCTGTTGTGACTTGAAAATGTCCCTAAAGGCCAACAGAATAAATACCTGTAGACAGGTGAATTATCCAGTTTCCAGAGCACAAAATTACTCTGCCTCATTTTTTCTTTGTTACCCCATTCATTTTTCTCCTGCAGATGCACACAGGGATGGCACTTGCTGCCCACTCCCTCTCTGAGGAAAGGTAAGAGGTTCCCTGGGAGCTTGGAGCTGGAGTATTTTCTTTATAATCTGGACTGATTAGAACAGAGACAAGTTGTTTTTTAGGTTTCTTTTGTCTAGCAAGGGCCCAGACAGAAGGCTTTGAAGCTTGTGTCCATTAGTCTCCAGCTACTCTCCATTGCCAAGTCTATCCAAGTCCAAAGGAAAACCACTTCTGCACAATAATAAAAGCAAGTAGTGCCATTTGTCTCATTCTGATGTTACAGGAAAGCACATGCTTTTCCAATAGTTTTGGGCAAGAGTTTCAGGAAAAAAAGTAAAAATGTTGTTTATAAAATATTATGGACTTCTCTGTAATGAATTAAGACACACAACCAGAGAGCAAGGAAATCTTCACTATAGATCGAAGCCACTAATGGATACTAATTTAGCATAAATCCTGGCTTCACATAGTTATCCTCATTAGTAAAACTATTGTTATTTTTATTGAACTTGCATCTACATAAGAACTAAAATCAGAGCTATGTGTATCCAGCACAGCACAAACACAAACTAAAAGAGATTGCAATTGTTCTGCTAGAGACTACTTAGACAAAATAGACAAACAACAACAACATTATGACTTAGCAGCATTTTAAGAATCTATTCAGCAAATAAGAAATACAAGTTCCCAGTTTCAAACCTGTTTGGACATGAAAGACTCTAGAGCTGCAATCTTTGTGGCACTCAGCAGCTTGGTTCCTAATATAATTGTCTAAAACATTTAAGCAGGTGAGGCACCTAAATTCACAAACCTGGCTAGTGGCACTGGCATCTTTCAAAACCAGCCTCTGCAATTTCCTGGGCCTTTTGGTAGCTCTGTGTCTGCAGCTCTTGTCTCTGCACTCAACTGGCACATTTACAGGAATGAGTTTGAAATTCTAATTTAATGGAGAAAAAACTAAGGTACCAAAAGGGTACAACCTTCTATCCAAAGTTACATGGGAAGTCTGGAGCACAATTGGAAACAGTGCTCCAGATCACTTTACTTTTCTCTCCTGAAGAAATTCCTTTGAGGGTTGAAATATTAAAGGGATGGAGGGGAGAGAAATTATTAAGATCTGGCACTTCATCTTCCCCCAGGAGCCAGAGTCTCTGTAACATCATGTCCTCACAGTGGCACCAGAGAAATTTCAGCAGTGGTGACAGCTTTGAAAGGCTCCTGTGGGTCACCTGGCACCCTCCCTCCCCTGCCAGCAGCAGCAGTGAGTTATCACTCAAGCAACTCTCCAGCCAAACTGCTTCTGGAGTTTCTTCTCGCTGCTGCAGCTGCTGCTCAGGTACCAGGGGTACAGCAGTGCATGGCAGCCACACACAGCACAGCTCTGGAGCACAGCCTGCTCATGATGCAGCCTTGCTAAGCCTGCCCAGCTGGGGCTGGACTGCTGCAGGGGCACAAATGGTGTGCTCCCAGCAAGGCTGTGCTTGCATGCTCTGCTCACAGCAGTGCTTGCAGTGCCACAGTAGCTGAGGTGAAGGCTGGCAGAGACACACCTTGACGCAGAAGGCAGCAAAGCCTGCAGGCAGCTTGGCAGGGCCATGGTTGTGTCCCCCCAGCATCACCACAGGTGACTTCAGTTCTTCTGTGTTCAGCTCAGCCCTACCCTTCTCAGATGTGCTATTTTGTACAAAGAAATCACATCATGTCCTCTCTTCTGCCTCTCATTCCTCTCTTCTGCCCCTTTTCAATGTGGTTACATGATTGCTCCATTAAGCTCAACTCCTGTGATTTATACACACAAGGCTGTATCAAACAGTAACATTAAACAATGAATAAATGTTACTTTAATGGTTCACACTGATTTGCCTGCCATATGCACTAAGTAACAAGACAGCAGCCCAAAGAAGGGTGAGTTTGCAGGTCCCAGTGAGCAATCACCAGACCTATGACTGGTTTCTGTCAGCAGAGCTATGTCAAAAGGGGTCTGAAGAGGTGTAATTGCAATTTGAAAATCTCACCTAAAACTGTTTCCTGATCTATCCATATTCTGAAGTCATGTTTGAAATATCTTTAATTTGGCTGCTGTTTTTGAAAAGTAACTCAAAATCCAACTAAAACACAATTTTCATTTTGGCCTTCCAGGATGGGTAAAAAACCACAGTTCTCAAGACTGTGAGAAAAAAAAGAGTGCTTTGAGTACACCTACAGCACATCTTATAAGATGGTACTTAACCTGTGGCAGACTTCTTGGAAGGATTACCCCAGAGGTGAGGTCCTGGCCCTGCTGAATTCACTGGTCACCTCACAGCTCCCATGGATTTCAATAGGGCTCAGACCTCCCCCATCACCAGTTGTAGGCAAACTCCCTTTCCCTCACTGCATTTCCCAGTTAGAGTGTTATGCCAGCAGAATTGTTTCCAAGCAGCCTGGCTTGTCTGTGTGTGCTTGTATCTCATCCTTTCTGTGTGTGTACTTTCACCACACAGCCACATGCTCCTGCATATGGAAAATTAACCCTCCTGCACATACACAACATTTTTCCTACTTTGATATGTTATTGCTAACAATTACAACTGACAAATATTAAATGTTAGCCAGCATGGTGGTTCCTGAAGAGCAGCCTTTGATACAGGTTTTGTTTCTCTGACCATATAGTTTGTAAACCAGTGGACTCAGCAAGGTGCATGTGCCAGAAGCAGTAAAATAATGCCATACTTTGCCATCCTTAGGTCCATGTTGAAAATTTATTCCCACCCAGAGTGGCCCAGGGCAGAACTCCTTCAGTTCATGCCCTCATTCATTACTACACCAGCTGAGTACATGGCCAAGCATTCCTGGCCAGACTTTTCCTGAGATGGCAGCTCCCGAGGTCCCTGTGATCCTGGAACCAGGCAGAGCTGACAGCAAGCCATCACCCTGCCAGGTGAAGCACCATGCTCTGAAGGAAATCTGGACATAAGAATCATTCAAAGGCCTTCTCCAGGCTACCTACAGAGGCTCTGAAACAGGCCAACCTTTGGGTCATTCAGAGTCCTGTGCCCCGTAGTGGATTCCAGCCCCTCCTGCAGCACTTGGTCACCTCCCCTGCTTGCTGCTGCAGAATTAATCTAACAAGAGAATGACCCTTTGAAGCAATATTGATGATCAAATTTAAATATCTGGCAGAAGGGAAAATGAACTTTTTCTGAAGGCTTGTTCTTTAACACAAAATCTCCCTGAGCACCAGTGGCCATCCACAGAGCACTTGGGGACACTCAGTGACAGGCAGCCACTGTCCCCTCCCAATGCTCCACATACACATGCTTCCCTCAGAGCGTGGGCAGGACAAAGGTGCCCCCTGTTCAAGGGAAGTGTCACAGATCTGCTTCCCCAATTTGGCAAGCCCAGAGTAAATGTTACTGCTCCTCTTAACCCAGATGAAGATATTCACCTGATAAAGACTTAAGTAAGCACAAAGTCTGAAAAATCTGATTTCCTAACCTTCTGCTTCTAAATGTTCTTGCCATAAAATCCTCTCAAACAAAGCAAAACAAAAGATGCCAGAAAAGAACAACTCAGCTGTTTTGCCTAATAATTCCCGGGTAAATAAATGTACTTAACAGCTGACTTCATACTGTGCTGTGCATTTTTCTGAAAGCACAGCTGTTCTAATGGGAGAATGCTAACTACACTGAATACACTGCTTTTTACATTAATTTTTCAATTCTTCTGTTGGCTGGGGCAAACACCTGTCTGGAATGCACGTATGACCTGCTGCAGGGCAGATCCAATTACAGTCCAGCATTTAATAGATTTCAAAGCTTCTTGTTTGTCTGCTAGGTCTTAAAATTGTTTAGGTGGCAGCTGACTTAGCCTGTGCAGTCTGCAGAACTAGTGAAGCTAAGAGACAGCCCAAATACACAATTAACAACACACATGCCCATACTGGTGGTATGACAGTGACACCCATCACTGTATTTCCTCTGTACTGCCTTTGCAAGATGGTGCTTTCATGGCTTTCCAGCACTGCTGTACTTCAAGCAATTTTTCAGAAGGCAGCTAAACATGCAGGCAGCTTGGCAGGGCCATGGTTTTGTCCCCCCAGCCTCATCACAGGTGACTTCTGTTGAGGTTTCCATGTTCACTCAGTCCTACCCTTCTCAGACATGCTTTTTTTGTATAAAGAAATCATGTCACATTGATCATTCCTCTCTTCTGCCCCTGTTGAATGTGGCACCATTAAGCTCAACTCCTGTGATTTATACACCCAAGCCTGCCTTGTGCCAGGACTCCTGAGGAAACAGGTTTCTGTGACTGCACCCTCCTGGCATACAGTGGCCACTCCCAGGCTCACAACATTCACACAACATTCTCTCAACTTCTGTCTGGAGAAGCAACAGTCAGGAGCAAATGAAAAAAAATGAAAAAAATTAATAAATTATTAAATTAATAATCTTTCTATAATTCCATGCTCCAAGCATAAAGAATGCTTGCAGAAGTACAGGTTCATCAGAGGTTGTTGCATGGAAGTGCAGCAGGGCACATCCAGGTCCAGATCCTGCATTTACACTTACTTGGCCAATTTCTTTTCCTGTGGGAAAATGCTGAATGCAGCTGGCACAGCAGGAAATAACTGGAAGTCCAAAAGCCCTGTTACTAGGGGGGTTTAAGGAGCTGCTAGGCAGAGTTTTGCACTAACCACTATCTCCTTGCAACTCCCTCCTTGCCTGTTTTTCTTTAGGAAGCCACGTTAAGGAACCTCTCTATGTAACCAAACAGACGAGGTCACACTAAGAGTCTTGTCTGCATGTATTTTCTCAGAGGCAGGACAAACACTTAGGATTAAGGAGGCTACAGGTTTTTAAGGGGTGGGTTTGGACTTCATATCTTGTGGATGTAAGAGATTTGAGCTTTTCTGAGTTCAGTTTTCACTGAGGACCTTAAGCAGAGGTTCACTGGGTAGTCAGTGGAGTCACTGCATACTTAGACTGGAGTACAAGTGTGCTGCACCATTTAATGGCGAGACTAATTTAGTTGTTCAGAAAGTTCTGGACACCCATCTGTCAGGTGTGCCACAACTCTAGGATAAAAACTAAGAATAAAAAATAAAACAAAAATAAAATTCTACTTCAGGGACCACACCCTGTGGTCTATTCATGCACAAATGTGATGGAAACAGCATCAGACAAATGCCACCCACTTGACTCCTATCAAGCCAGTGTCACCAGGAGAAGATGGCCCCACGTCAGTGTCCTGCAGCCTGGTGAGGAGCCAGGCATGGCACAACACTGGAGCACTGTAATCTCCACTGCCCACAGTCAGAGCTGGTCTCTGGCTGCTCTCTCACTGCTGAGAGCCTTTCCTGGTGGTGTGATGTGTCTTTAAATGTGCTGCATTTCTCAGAGCAGGCAAACCCTTTGAGAGTGCCCTGCCTGTCACAGCACTTGCACAGCACAGAGGGTACAAGTCTGACTCCTCACAGGCACTGCCTGCATTGTTGACACTGAATTCAAAAGGCAGCCATTGCCCCATGTGATTCAAATGCATCAGAGAGGTGCCCCACTTTCCTCCAAACACTTGAAACTAGCACGAATCAGGGATGCAAAAGCTCTCCCTCTTCAAGGTCATACTTGCAGACTGCTGGGTCAAACCTTCCTGCCCACCTTAGAGAAGCAGCAGGTCCTATTCATGCAGGAATAGACACCTTCATGCACTTAGAGAAGCAGTTCTGGCTCACTATGTATTTTTGAGCAAGATACCACAGATTAGGAAAAAAAGGGTACTGTGATCCCTGTCCTGCAAACACTGAGGGCATGGACCTCATGGTCCTTGTGCTGTGGTCCAACAGGGCTCAGGTGCTGAGAATCGATGCTGAAATGCTGGCAAGTGCAGCAGATACATTTTGTAGAACCCCCACACCACATGCTTCCTTCTCCCTGCTTTGTGCCAATTAAGTCTCCCAGTTCATCAGAGCCTGAGTTAGCAGAGGAGGAACCTCAGCTCCCACCAGCAGTTATGGGAATCTTGCCCATAAACACTGATCATGGTGATGAGAAAGCAAAATCTAGCCCATTTTCAGTTCACTTTCATGCATAATAGCCAAGGATCTCAGCAACCAGACTTGTTCCCACTGAAAGCTATGGAGAGAAGGAACAGTGGGCTTCATTCTGGAGATTCCCCCCTTGCAGATAGGGAGTAGGTGGTTTAATGGTAAAAATATCATGTCATTCTGACAAATGTTTTACTTACAGCCTGTGACACATGTCATTATTTCAGAGCAGTCTGTCCAAAGTGATTTGTTTCTTATTATTTTGATGCAACTGGCAAAAATATTTGAAGTTGTAACCACGTAGTCTAACAAAGCCATCATTTCAGTGCTCAAACAGGGGGGAAAAAGACATTATCACTGACCAGCTTATGCATAATTTCAGCCTTGGCTGCACATACCTTTCCAAAGAAGGGAGTTATTGCTTTGTGTTTTGATTTAAGATGAGTGATGATAAGGTCTCCAGAATGAAAAAAAAATCTATCAAGTTCTCACTCCTTTCTGAAGAGTCTTCAGGCATTGCTTTGATATTTTCTGGTATCACTGAAAAGCTTGACTTCTGTAATCACACACTCAAAGCCCCTTCCTTCTTCACCATCAATTTAAAGGGATAGCATCAGATTAAAACCTAATTTCATCAAGTGCATAATCAACATTAAGAATTGTTTTAATCAAAGATACATTTTGCCTGGTATTTAATTTCTCACAACTGAGAATTCAAATCAGACCCATCTCCATCTTTCCTTCATCTGTATTCAGCTGCACAAGAGCCTCACACTCAGGACCTGGGTACTGCAAAGGGATGGTATTTGAACATGGAAAGTTTCATTGGACTGTCTGATTAACTGTTAGACTTTTATTCTCCTGACCAAGCCGTCATCAGTGAGCCACAAAGTCCTCAAATTTTGCCTCATGCTCCCTGAGTCACATCAACCTGGCTCTGCCTGGGATTTCCTCCTAAGTTCCTACAGCTCTGCCTCCAACCTTTTCTTCCCTACTTTCTTTTACCATCCTGCCAACCTACTCCTCTCCTGAAGAGTAAAACCTCTTTAAAAAGACTCTTTCAAGAACCCACGGCCCTCAAAGGGCAGGGTGGAGATAGCAGGGGAGGGGCTGG
>JACBWW010000047.1:2432362-2553584 GCA_020086605.1 Lanius collurio
CTTCCCTTCCCTTCCCTTCCCTTCCCTTCCCTTCCTCCCTTCCTTCCTCCCCTCCTTCCTCCCTTCCTTCCTCCTTTCCTTCCTCCTTTTCTCTTTCTTTCTCTTTACCTCTTTTACTATTAAATAAATAAAGTTTTTTGCTACCAATATCTAACCTCATTTGGTTTTCATCATGGTTTTTGGGTGTATTTCAAGCCCTTCTGAGTTCAATCCATTTTATTCACAGAGGCTTAGGTTCCTTTGGTCTTCTGTGTTAATTCAGATTGTAACAGCTGGTAGAAGGGGTCTGTGCAGAGTGCCAGAGTTCTGCCCTCCTGAGAGTCAATAAACTGATGAGCAAGCCTTGAGAATGCCATGTATTGTGCCCAACTGCAGCTTCCTCTGGCAAAGTGGATTGGGGAGGTCATGGTAAAAGTCAAGGGCCTGGCACTGAGAAAATGCTTTTCTTGAGTGCCTGTGGAATTGAGCAGAATCCTGCTAAAGCACTGGGAGATGCAGGCTTGGAGCTGAGGGTCTGTCCAAGGCCTGCCCAGACTCCAGTACTGCTGACCCCCGTGGAAGGGGAGGTGTTACCGTCCCACTTCTCACTTCTCACAACAGAAGCAGCAGGTTACTCATTAACTTCTTCAATGTGACATCACAGAAGAGTCAAATCCAACAAATCACTCCAGTGACAAGCCACCTTGAGATGACTAATTCGTGAAATCAATCATAACACTGGGAAAAGAAAATGATGTAGGAAACTTGAAACTCTCTTAAAAGAGAATGTCTCTTGTAAACCAAAATATGGAGGCAGATAAGACAGCATTCCCAGGGACTCCCAGGCTGGCCACTCCAGCAAGAAATATGGGTATTTGTTAGTTTTACCACCACTAGCACAGTGTAACTACCCAGGGCCCACCTGATTTAAAAACAGGAGATACTGTTTTTTAGCCAAAGCCCCAACAAACTTCAGTGGTGCAGTATGAGGACCACAGCCACAAAGGAATGGGAGATTTTATCATTATTATGCATTTACAAGCTCTTCTGACAAATCCTGCTGCATCCAGAGAGTGCCAAAATAGCTGTGCTAGTTCTGCTGGCCCAACACTGTTTTTCTGCACTGACTGGTTTGGCCAATGAAATATCTCTACTGCACAGCACTGAATTGCTGCAGGAAAGAGATAAATTCGTAAGTGATATTTTGATTTGGGATTAAATCATTAGTATTATCTGGCCTAGTTTCCTGAACCAGTAAGTGAAGACATGTTGTTGTAGATGAGAAAATAATCCAGCTGTAGAGCTGCTACAGAGAGAAAAAGTGGGAAATAATAATATCATAACCATGTTAGGTGAAGCCTGCAAGACCTGTTTTCAGGAGATTGGAAAATCTGAAGTCTGACTTCATTGTCTTTTAAGCTGAAAGTCAAAAATTTAAATTCCTCTAGCAATAAAAAGATCCCTTTTTCAGATCACTTGAAGCATTTCATTTCAGCAAATGTAAATATTTCCTTTTGATTCGCCCTCAGAAAAATTTAATATATATTACAAAGGAAAATATTCAAAGCAAAACGTATTTTTAAAATAAAAAGCTGAGATAGTGCATCAGCAGAACTGTCCTGGGAGAGTTAGGAAATCCCCAAAGTAACTTCTGCTGAAACAGCCTCCCCTACAAAACCATTGCAGTTCTGAGAGAAGCAAGTATTGCCACTGAACATGAGTCACCTGCAGCTTTTCCAGGGTCCCACTTCGATAGTCTCATGCCCCCAAAAAAGCCCACAGGGCAAGCCCTGAAATGATCTGTCCTTCCACCAATTAGGCTCAAAACGCTCTCTAGAGCATAATGAAAAACAGAAAATGTTCCCAGCTGGGAGCGAGAAAAAGGGAGAACTGCTAAAACAGGAGTATTACTGCAAAGGAAAGATGTAGTATATTACTTAATTAGAAGAGTATTTTCTGCTCATTCTTGCTAGTTTACAGTACTCCAAATGTCTTGCAAAAAATGGAGTGCATGAAAACTGAAACAAACAGGTTTTGTACTTTCATCATGTTCAGAACTAATTCTAATTAAGATCTTTGCTCAAAATATGCAGAATCTAAAAAGAAAGTATGCATTATCTTGGGAAACTCAAAATATGCTTCCCCAGGCAATAGTAAGGCTGTCCTGTCAGAAAGCTCCCTCCTGCCTTGAAATCTTGACAAGACAATATGATGATAACGAGGTATTAGCAGTTGCACAAAACTAGCAGAGAGGACTGAAATAAAACATACTATGAGAGAGTCAGCTGCTTTTTCACATTATCATTTTGATCAGAAATGCATAAAAAGCCAAGAAATGTTTTCCTCATTACCTTTTCACAAGAAAGGTCATGAAAGGGCTTCCTGATGTCTTTAAGACAAGGGATGACAGTGCTGTGTGATAAATACTTATTTTCATGATATTTGCCTGAAACTTCTACATCTTTGGGAAGTTTGGTGCGTTCACTCTGAGTGAATTCCAAGCCACTTGTTGAAGATAATACACAACAATTTTACACAGCAAGGCTTTCAAGTTTTCAAGGAGACAGACAAAATAGCTGTCAGGGCAGCTAAGAAAAGTTCCTAATGTGATGATGCCTTTTTGGCCCTAATAACTTAGGGAGTAATTTGTTCTCACTATCACTGAATTCACCTCCATTTCTACTGGAAGAACAACACCTGGAGCCACCTGAGATGCTTGGTGGGACCTCCTGCTCCCTGTGTGGGCAACTGCAACACTTCTGCCAAAACAGGGTAATGGGTAACAGGTTTCCTGGTGGATTGTGGAATGGATCAGCATTTACACCAAAAATCAGAAAACTTTCAGGATTCTAAGTAGCTTCTGTCTCCTTCCCAGTGTAAAACAAATGCCTCACAAAGAAAATGCTATGGGCAGTGGTGCAGATATCTGCAACACTAACTGAATGTGAACTGGGCTCTTGTGGAAAGTGTCCAGTGTAGTCCAGTCTATATGGCAAAAGGGATGGTCCTTTGGGACAGGAGATAGCCTGGCTTCTCCTTCAGCCCCCTCTATCCACAGGTGCTGCTTTGGGGATGTCAAGTCCCTTTCTGGCCATTTATGAACCTGTCCCCCACTATGGTTGCTAAAAAGTTGGCAGAGAAGGTTTTCCTGAGAAATCCTTCAGCTTTCTCACATTCTGTGGGAATTATTTCTTTCACACACAGCCAAGGCAGGACAGAGAAGGACAGTTGTGTCCTCTGTCCTTGCACCTGCAGAGTTGTTTTGAGAACCAGGAAGTTATTTTCTTTAAGAATATTTAGAAATGGGTGATTTGCCACCTTTCCTGTCAGTCTTGGTGGGTGGTTAACCTGGACCAGTAATGTAGCTTCTTATTTGCAAACCACACTGTAAGAGAAGCTTTCCATTAAATGGGGCTGGGCTTTGCTCTGACCACGCACCTCTGACCTGCCTCATGTTGTGGTCTTGCTATCTCTGGGGGGTAACAGCAACACCCCACTGAGCTTGGCCAAACCCCTTTGAGCCTGATGGCAGTACCTGTCTTTCCAGACTCACAAGGCAGTGAGGCCCAGGTGTTCACCACCTCCTGTGCAAATTCTTTCTTTTATCTCTTACAAATCTTACAAATCAGCCTCGTACTTATTTCACCGAGTGCCCCCTGCTCTAGCATCGCAGCATTTAGTGATCAGTAATTCTAAATTCAACCCATCCATTGCCTTCCTGATTTTTCACATGATAATCACACAGCCTTCAGCTCCCCAAAGTGAAGTCTCAGGCTTTTTAGACACTCCTTATAAAGCAGCAGCTCCTTACACCTGGATCATTTGAGTTGCCTTTCTCAGTACCTGCTGTAAATTCTACAACAGCCTTCCCTGGGTGTAAGACCAGAACCATAAGTTTGCTTCTTAACTATAGCTCTGAATGGTCCAGCTAAACTAAGCTGCCTTTGAAAAAGTACTGCATGAAGCATATCATGGAGCATCTCTCAAAAAGAAATAGATACATGTTTCCTGCATTCCTGGTCTTCATCTACTAAAGCCAAACCATCTCTGATCTTTACTTCATAAAGAGAACCCCATTTCCCAAGTTAAAACCCCAGTTTTTCCAGAAGCCCTGTCATTTATTGACTCCTAGGTCTCTTGTGTTTTTTTTTTAATTTACCACACACCTCGTAATACAGTAACCACACTACAACAGGAGAGGAGAGCTCTAATTCTGAGAGCAGAATTTGCTGGTGGCTGGAGCAAGATCTGGGACCCAGAAGATCCAGGCTTAATTTTCTTGCTGTGCCACAAAATGTTCTGCTCCCTTGGGCAGGTTATCCCTGTGCTGGCCTCCTCTGGCACTACAGACACAGCAGCAAGTCTGTGACCCCTGAGGGTGCTGCACAGCTCCAGACACTGAATGTGAGCTCCTCTGTCAGCCAAAACCAGCAGATAGAAAAATAACAGCTGCTTCATCAGGCAAGCAGGGGAAGTCTTGAAGGCTCCCATTTTAAACCATTTGTCAAAGGCTCCCCGGGGCCAGGAGAACAAAGAACATTATCTTAACCTCAAATCATCAGGTGCTCTTTTACATTCTGGCTGGGGAAAGGCTGCTCTGCAGGCTACTGTGGAGCTGCAAGAAGAAAAAAATGCTTCACCCTGTGCACAACAGTGGGGGGAACAAAATCCACCTGCTGTTCTCTGAGAAGCACTTGGAGATCTGTGTGAGAACCACCCAGTAATTACTGCCTGTTCCCATTCTGGACACGCACGTCAGGGTGGCTCTGGGGAGGATCTTTCATCTTCCTGCTCTTCCAAGGGGCTCCAGCACTGCTGTGCCTCGAGACCTTGGGCCTCCCACCACTGCAGCAGAGGTTCTGCTTGAAAACAGAATTATTAAGTGCTCTTATTAACTTGAAGGTTGCTCATTGGCTAAACAACTAATATGCACCTTGGCTCCTCGCCCCGGGAGGGATCTTGCTGTCTTCAGCTCCCTAAGAAACTGGGTTATTCATACCCACATTGTCCTGTGAAGGAAAATGGGATTGCTTTTAATATAACATTAATGTTTTGAAGTTTTGATTAAAGCTAGCTACCATTGTGGGAAAAGCAGAGGTTGTTTTTTTCTTTTTTTAAATATGTTGATTACTCATCTGTTTGCACAGCCTATGAAAAGTGTAACAGCAGGATATTTTCAAAACTAAATACGTATTTAGTCTTGGTATTGGTTTATCAAATCTTAAAAATCAAAGGAGAAAAAGCAGACATTGTCTTTCAAAAAAAAAACAAAAAAAAAGTTACCACAGAGCAGCAGACTTGGGTCTTTCCCAACACCAAAAAAGAGAAATAATGCACCTCTTGCACTTTCAGTTAACAAGCCATGTCCCCTTAAGCTTCCTCCACCAAACAGACACTCAGTGTTGCACAGTCTTTCTCAAAAGCTGATTTCCACCTCAAAGCAGGCTGCAATCCAATACATGCATAAACATTTGGTTTCTGAAGACTTTTGTACAAGATGTGGAGAAATGCAGGAGTATTTACTGGAGCAAGAGGTAATGGAATAAAAATGCACATGAAAATATTCTTTTTATAAAACTGGGTTTAAATTAGAGCTGCTATGTTTATAGCATTCTCTCCTCTTTTCTACATTAACATGGTTTTTTTTTCCCCTTGAACCTTTTGAGCTCTTTTATTTAAAAATTAAAAAAAAAAAAAAGAAAGAATGGTGACTCTGATATCTCACTTCAATGATTCAGTCCATAAAATACTGAAACTTCCCTTGGGAATTTCTAAAATTTTTCTTCTTAAATTGAAGACAATATTCTCTAGCTATCCTAGGGGCTAGAGTTTGAAATTGATGCTTTTGTCTTTTTTTCTCCAGTTCTTACAGAAGAAATGAACCAACACCCTTAACAGTGTAAATCTAAAATGTTTTTATTAGTAGTATTTTCATGCCTGCAAAAGAAGAAAGAAACAAAAAGTCCTATATTGGTGTAACCTTCAAGTAAAAACTGTTAAACTTAGCATTAGTGAGCTAAACCAGAATTTGGAAATACAGGAATGACTTTCAGACAGGTAGGAAAAGAGCATTTGACTAAGAAATAGAAACTGCTCATACAACACGTGTGTTATAAATAGCATTACTGACTTGCCAATCTGGAATTAAGTCCTACTGTTTTGATTGTTTTAACTCTGCTGCTGTATACACAAAATGCCCAGCTGCTTTTTCAGAAAAACAAGAACAAAAACAAACAGAAAATGGAAAAAACTTAAAACTAGAGGGCAGACAAACTATACAAACTTGAAAAAAGGGGTAGGGTGGATTTTTCCCCTTGAAAGGGAAAAGCCTCTGCAGTGAAGGCTGGTCATCAGGTGGATGTATTTCAGCATCAGGCAAGGGAAGGCAAGGCAGCAAGTGCTGGAAGCTCCAGAAGAATTCCTTGATCCAGGAGAGGCACCTCCTGGATCCAGGAGAGGCAGGGCCCTCCTGCTCCATCCCACGCAGCACAGATCCACATGGTCAGTGAAAAAAGCTTCACCAGCACCTGCCTGGAAGCCATGGTCACCCTGCTTCCCAAACCAGGGCCATGATGCCACAGACATTGAAATTACTGGTCCAAGGATGAAAAAAATTTAAAAAAAATTAAAAAAAAAAAAAAAAAAAGAAGAGGAGTAATTGTGTTCTACACAAATAAACCATTTTAGAGGGCAGTTGCAGGGAATAGAAAGACTTGAGGCAGCAAACTCTAACTAATGGCTGATGTGCATCACTACCTCCCAGTTTCATTGTTCAGCAGCTCCTCGAGTCGTTGNCATTAGGCAGGTTTATGCTGCCCTGAGTGCTGCAGCCTGGACCTGTGCTCCTGGTGAGGGGGGGATGCCTCACAGCTCTCAGCAGAACCCCTTTGGAGAAGCCTGGTGTCCCTGTGTCCCTCCCCACCCCTCCCAAACCTGCAGCCTGACTTCTCACACAGACCCAAACATGAGCCCTTTTTGAGGAGCAGCAGGTCTGTGCAATCCCACTCACCACCTCAATGTCTGCTCTGAGGGAGATCAGAAGCTCTACAATCCATGACACACTCCCTTCCCCAGCCCTGATTAAAACATTTCTGTCCTCTGCAGGTGCCTATGGGAAGGGCTGCTGTGCCTGGAGCCCTGCCTGCCACCAGGCAGCCCAGCAGGAGAGCATGGGGCATCACAGAGGTGCTCACCTCAGCAGCCCCTGGATCCCTGCAGAAGGCCAGCACTGCAAAAAAACATAACTTTTTAGCAAATATACATTCTTCTACTCGAGATGGAATATTAGGTTGTCCTCCCTAGTACTCTTATATAAGCAAGCTATGGAAAGATGGTATTGGGGAAACTTTAGTGGTGGGTGGAAGCTGGTTGAGAGCTGCGTGCAGGGAGCAACTTCTGAGGTCTTGAGGTCAAAATGGAGCCCTACAAAGAGCCTTACTCTGATTCTCTACAACTACAGCTGGAGGGACAGACCAGAACACATGCTCATATGTTTTCAGACAATGACAAGGTGTAAAAACCCCTCAAATATACACGGGAATAAAATTAGAATTCAAATGGTCCTGACATATCAAAAAGAATAGTCTGAAAAGAACAAAATTCAAAGGGACAAATGCCAAGGACTATCCTTAAACAGAAATAATCCACTGTACAAACAGTGAATGAGAAAGAGGAGAGAGAGGGGGTTTTTCAGGAAGGCATTTTGATCCTTAGCCCTAAGATATCATCCTGAGCTGTGATACCTTGTCACAAGAAGAGGGGAACCCCCCTCTGCAGTGTGCAGAGAGGCACAGAGGCTGCAGTGGCTGAGATAATCCTTTCACACTGCTCTGCTCTGCCAAGTTGGCAGCTGGGTTTGAGCACTGCACTTCAAAACACGGGGAACCCACAGAGAAAACCCAGAGAGAGAAAAATCAGGTGAGCAGGGACCTACAAAGGCAGGTAGAAATGGGGTTGTTTGGTCTAAGGAAAAGAGGATGGAGGAGGAAAGTGATAAAAGTCATTCCTGCATAGACAGAGGGAATAATGTCCTTCTGTGACCATGGTGAACAGACATGGAGTAATGAGCTGCAGCAGAAGAAGGAAGGGGACCTTAATTAGAGCTAAGGTTTCAAAAGAATTCGTGTTTATGTCACTGGGCCAAGATTTTTCAGGAGCAATAAATGGTACCAGAAGTGGGTTAGTTGACATACTGAGAAGAGGTCTCATTTCTAGTGGGAAAAATAGCCACTGCTCTTGAAAACACAGGCTGCTTTGAGGAATGTCAAGTCTGACCTCCAAAAATTAAAGTACGTTATGAAAACAGAAGCCCAAAGTAGGTCATTGTGTTAAGCTGTTTTCTGTCTGTTAAACATTTTCTGTTTTGTGACAGAGGAGGTTTCCTGAATGTTTCTGAAGAGAATTAACTACTATTTATAAGCTTAAACAAGACAGGAAATATCCCACAACCTGGCTGCTATCTTGAATGATGAACAGCTGATATTCCAGGTCTAAAAATTTGAAAATCACCCATTGGCAATCGTGCCTTTCAGCAAGCAACCCCAGGGTAAGTGGGGCCACAGCCTACAGTATAAAGCAATATCACAACACAATTGAGGGAGAGTAATTAAAGCAAACAGTACAGAATTTTTTACCCACAAGTATTTGCTTTTCAACAGTTTGCAATGAAGCTTTTTAGAGGATCAAGGCTATACCTGCAAAAAATGTGGGCTCCTCTCCCTGTAGCAGGGTTTTATCCTTCCTTCAAACTGAACTACATTTAGGACCACAATATAGTACTTGTGGAGCTCTTACAAGCCCATTTATGCATTAAGGCAACCTATCCTAGTAGCAAAAAGAACCTGAACATAAGATGTCTGATTAATCATATCTATGTGAGGAAGCAAAAAGCTTTAAAAGACAAAATGTTTCCTGTAAAACAGTGACTGAGACTCTTAAAATATTCTGATTCCTGGACATTTATTATTTCCCAGTAATTAAATGCTTTCCCTTCTTTTCACCCTAACTGTATTATAACTTGTGACATAAAAAGACATAAAAAGGACAAATGCTACGCTGCCTGCCACAGCTGAGGAGTTGGAAATTTGGAGAAAGGCTCTTTTGCAAAGCTGACATTTTGAAAAATTCAGACTACACTGGAGGGTAGGCATCAAATCTGCAGAGAACTGATAGGCACTGCTACCTCCTCCCTTCCTAGAGAGGCCATAGCTCCTGTTCCTTTTCCTACAGAGCTTCTCCTCTGGCCTGCTTCATTTCCTCCTTTCCTGCTGAACAAGATAAGCCCAGGGAGCAACAACAGCCATTAATAAGGTTAGCAAGGCCAAGCTTAACTCCACAGTGTAAAAGGCCCCCAAACTCCCATGAATGGTTCAAAAATTTGAAGGGTTTGGCTTTGTTCTTTTTTGTCTTTTCATTGAAGATAGATTCTGTTTCTTGCCTGGTTTTTGAGCCTTTGAGATATGTACTGTTCTGGTCCCTCTGTACCACAAAGCTTTCTGTTTCTTTTAATCCAAAGGCTGAGCATCATCACTTGGGCCCCAGAACTGCTGCCTGGACTTCACTGACCAGCCCCCATTTTATACTTGTGTAAAATCACAGGGTCCAGGCAATATGTAAGGGGGGACTGCTGTCACAAGCATTTTGAGATTCCATTCCACAGTTCTCTTACAGCAAACTTGGACTTGAATATATATCACAGTGTCTTAAAACTGCATTATTTGGGCACCCTTCCCATGCTGTTTGCCTGACCCCTAAGTTTCCATATGGAATCAATAAAGTGCATTCACTGACTTCAATGATCTGTGACCCTAAATTATACATCAGGTTTACTTCTTGGTTTAACACAAACATCTCATTATATTTAGGAAAAAGTTTAACATTAGAACATTAGCCTGGGCAAATCTTGGCTTTTAATAAGATGTCACAGTGCTCACTGTGCATCCTAAACCTATTAATGGTTATTTCACACAGCACTAATATCTACAGTAGGATCAGGGGCATTATTTTGAATGGAAAAACAGTTAATTTGATCACGAGATGTTGCAAATTGCTTATGACCAGCAGACTGATGCTGGATGAATTGGTCATTTCAAAAGCAAACATGTCTTACCCCTCAGAACTGGGCCATTACTGGTTTTGTTTGCTCCATGCCACTGCATCAGAGTGAAGCTGAGGAGCAGCTCTGGCCCTTGGGAAGGGGATCCCTAAGCTGGCTTTGCTCTGAGCATGACAGGGACAGCTTGGTTTGCTCATTCTGACTGCCCAGCGTGGAGCAGCACCCTCAGTCATCTCCCATTCCTGCCCTTTCCTTCCCATCACAGCAGAGCAGAGGTCAGGGAAGCACAAAAAGCTCACTGTAAAACTATTGCCAAAGGACCTGGGTGATTTCCTTTTGTGACTCCTGCTAGCAGTGAAGGGATGGCAGGATTAATGTAATTTTTTTTCTGGGCAAAAATAACTATGATCCTGTATTATTTTATCCTTTAGCTCCTATGAATTACATGAATTCATTTCAATACATGGGGCTTAAGGATCTTTTTCTTCTAACAAAAAAAAAAAGATGCTAAGCTCCATTTCTATAAGCATTATAATCATAAGCAAAGCAATGACAGACACAAGCAAATCCAACTAGGAATTATTAGAGCCTAGCAGAGGACTGTGGCTATTCTCAATTGCATTCCCAATGACTTGTAGAGTTTTGACTTCATACTGCCCTATCTTTGCAAACTGGTCAGTAAAAACCAGACAGCTTCACCCCTCTGTTGGAAGGAGGATGTATAATGGGGAGGAAAAAAAGTAATGACAGAAACTACCACTTTTTTCTATAATTTTTTTTCCTTCTTGTAAAAACTTTGCCCCATTTGGCCCTAGGAAGATGCAGGAGACTACAAGGGTTTCTCCAGGTGCTATCACTGCACCTGGAATGGAAGGAATGGCATTTCCCCACTCAGTTGTTGTCCTTTACATGTGAGAGCCAAAATTTTCAGAGCTCATTGCTTCCATCCATCAATAACCTCAAAAAAAAAAAGACCAAAAATGCACCCAGAGTGCTGCTGGAAGTGGATCCTCCTGCACCTCCAAACAGATCCAAAGAGGGTTGAGATGGCAGAAATGTGATTAGAAGGTGCAGCTCTTAGGCCATCACAGCTGTGGGTAAGACTGGCACAAGAGTCAGGCCTTTGTGCTCCTGCCATTTGATGCAGGGTTTGCTGTGAGGAGTTTTAAAGGCATCCAGCACTCTCAGCTGTGTACAGATAAAAGAACAAAATCCAAGTGCCAGTGCACTTTATCAAACCGAAGGGATTTGGTTTGGCATAACCACACCTGAAACACATTCACAGAAAGTCATTTTAAATTCCTGCACTTGGCTTGGAAAGTTCACCAAAACCAAGAGTTCCACATGATTACAGAATTTCATATTCTAGTTACAACCAAAGTAGGCTGCTCCTTTTTTCAGGGCATGTCTATCTTCCTGCTGCTGGAAAATGACAAACAAGCCTAAACAACATACCTGGGAATATAAAATTTACCCAAAGGCAAATATGGAATGACCACTTCAGATATCTCCACTATGCACTTTGAAGTCCAAATTTCAACCCTAAACACTTCACAGGATTTTTAAGAAAAAGAAATGGTGGCACAGACATGAACCTGCAACTCTGGTTGCAGGTTTTGCCCACTGTGAACTTCATGAAAGACTCAAAATGCTTCACATCAGTTTGGTTTTAAACCAAGCCAGAGGTTTCACCAAGGCATCAGTTTTCCCCTTGAAATGTTTCACTGCTCTCTAGGTCTAATGCAGATTTTTACCCCTGCCCTCATGCCTAAGAGGTTTCTTTGTCCTGAACAAAATCATTTGGGACTTTACAATGTTCTCAGGGGATTTACCCACCTCCAATCGATTTGGGAAATCTGGCATTTACAAATATCTGCAAACTTCATCCACCTTACTCTAGATTTGGAGAAAAAGCCTTCCCCCAGCCCCATGTTGTTGTCTAATCAAAAGCATTAGACAGAAGAAATTAAAAAGATCTTTCCCCAGGCATTTTTTTCCAATGTTCCTTTTGTTGTTCAGCTCTTTATTTCTGTCCTCACTTTCAATGTTTTGTGAAGCTTTGACTGGCACAGAAATTACACTAAGCATATTTTAAAGTGGTGCTACCAATAAAATATGAAACCTACAGTTTTGGAACACCAAAAATAAAATTGCTTGTATAATTTCAGAGCAACAAAACGATGACACTTTGCTAACAAATTTCAGCTGCAACAGATGTGGTGATCTCTTGCTTTCACAGATCAAAAACCACCAGCCAAAAGCCATTCCCCATCAGCACTGCTGAGTTTGCCTTTTGCTTATCGTGTGCCCTGATCAGGCTTCTTAAGATTTGCTCTGAGGTTTTGTTCAGCTCGGAGCAGATTTCGGGAGGCAGCCAGCACTTGCTAAAACACATCACAGATTTGGGAGAGCCCACTAAAGCCTGAAAGTCCTCCCTGGATCTCACAGTGGATTTTATCTGTCCTTGGGAGATGATGACTTTGCTCCTGTGTGCAGCCAAATCAAAGTGGCTTATTTGCTTTTTTTTCTTACATGCACATGCAATGGCCATTCGGACCTAATAATTAGCAGCGTTTTGCACCAACAGATGATGAGTTTCCCGGGCAGTACCAGAGTTTCTCAGCTCCCCACAGCTCTGTGTGTATGTGTAAAACAAAGCCACTTTGCATTCTGCCTTCCTAAAGACACACCCTGACCCTAAATCAATTTAATCACTTCCTCTGGGTAAACCTATCACTTACTCCCTGTGCTGAAGGTGCTCGCTGAAGCCTTCCCTGCTCCTGAAAACCCATTTTTAAAAGCAGCTGTTGTCTCCATGCCTCCTGCAGGAACCTTACTTCTAGGGGTTAAAGGCTCCAGCACGTTGCCCACACACCCTGCCACTAAAGGAAAACAGAAATGAGTAACTCTTATAAACTGAGTGTAGTGCTCGCTCTCTCCACCTCATCAGAAAATTAGAGAGAAAAAAAGAAAAGCCTCATCCTCCCCCATAATCATTCCAGATGAGTTCTTATTTCAATTACAGCACTGCTTTGTTCCAGCTCTTGCTAATACCCTGCAGTTTGTTCACCTGTAGAAGCAATTGTCCATTACAGCTCTTCTCCCTTGTCCCCCTTCCCCTGGGCTATTTGGGCTTGTTAGAATAGAAAGTATTAATACAGCTTTCCAACAAATTTAGGCAAGAATATTCAGATGCTTTAGCAGCTGCCTTGGCTTCTTAAGAACTCGGTAATCCTTTAATCTCCAGACACTTTTTTTTTCCCCATAAAAGATTCACAAGCAAAACAAATGCAATATGGATCAAAAATTCAATCAGAATGCTTAAAATGCAATTACATTCATCAGGGTGTTTTGTTAGGTCGGGTATTAAATCTGGGGTTTATTCAATATCCTCCTTTTATTATAAAGCAGTATTTTTCCACTCTGTAAATCATCTGATCCCTAGGCTAAAGTCCTCTTTGCCCAAAACATACACAAAATTTGATGAGAGAGAGCTGGATAGAAATTCCTGCACAAGACCACTCCTATGGAGACATAAGGAAGGAAAAATAAGACAGGGAGCAAAGACATTTCTACTGGAGCAGGGAAGCTAATTTCAGAATTGAAGATTTCCACAGTTATGGCTTTAATAAGTACTTGTCAAACTAGTTCCTTCTTGAATTCCATTTCCAAAGCAAATCCATGTGTCTGCCTGCACCTCTCTGTGAGCATTTCCCCCATCTTGCAGTTTTTAAAGGAGTTCTGAAATTTAAACATTGTTTTGCACCAGAGCTCTCTGGAAATTTTCGAACGCAACAGGTGTTTCTTGGGGGAATGTTTAAACCAGAACTTCTTGAGAAAATGCACCTTTTTGGGGGAGTAAGGGGCAGTAACACACCCCCTTTGCTCCCCCCACTCCTCACATCCCTCCTGCTTTCAGGACTGGCTTGGATAGCACCAGGCAGAGCATGAGTGGGATTCCCCCAGCAAATACATGAAGTCCATGATGATTTGGGATGCTCTGAGGTCCAGAGGCAATAACTTGACAAGCCTTTGTAGCTCCATACACTGCCCTCCCCACTATTTCTTTGGAAATTAAGCTGTGACACTGAGGTAGCTTTAAATTCGCTGCCTTTTATGATAATTGGGCACAGTTCTGCAGTGCTACAGGCACCAGTGTACAGTGGCATTTTGCCAGCTGCTGCTCAGCTGTGTTGGACTGACAGCTATCACAATCCATTGTCTGGAATACTGCAGCTTGGCAGTGTGGAAGGGAGAGGGGTCTCTGGGAAGCTCTGTGAGCACCAGACTGCTTCCATTCCAGCAGTGTTGCTCCCTCCTGTTTGCAGGCACAGAGCATCAGCATCCTTAAAGGCTCTTGGTGTCCTTCAAGGATCTTCAAACCCTGCAGAGTCAGATTTTCAACTCCTCAGAGGCTCACTGATGCCTTCTCTTCCAGCTGGGACAACTGCATTTCTCTTCTTGGGCTGTCTACTACAACACACTACCAACTGGGAATACTGAAGGAGAGATTTCTGAAGATTTTAGAGTTTCCCAAAAATACATATTAATGGGGTTAAAGCTAACTGGAAGATCAATTCTTTTTGAAATAATGATACCAAGTGTTCTGTTAACTCGAATTGAGAGTATTGGCATTTCCATTCCATCTACTAGAACAATGTATTTGAAAATAACGGTAAGTTTGGGTGACATTCATTTTCTTAATTTAAAATACTTGTTGACAATGATTCAGTTCCCTCAATTAAATGAAAGAAATCCACCAATATCAGCCCCAATGGACATAAAATTTTGATTTGATGACACTGACAATTTCTGGGGAGGTGCAGAGCCCTCTGTGGCAACCTGTTCCCAGACACATTTCTGTCCTGGCTGCAGGGAAGGGACATCCAGGAGCCAGCCCAGCCCAGAGCTGCCCTGAAGCCCCGTGAGATCTGGGCTTTCTTGTCAGCTTTTCTGACGAGAAGGATGACAGCATTCTGCACAAGGGAATTGTGACTATCATTTCCAAACAAGCAATAAACTATAAAAGGTGTCAACGCAGCCAGATGAAATAATTGGTACATTGCTTCCAGTTAAAGAAACTACTGCTGTTCTGTAATTCTCTTCTGTTTTTCTTGTCCTTTTGTTTGTTCCAGAAGATGCAAAGACACTGAATCAGAAGGAGAACTTAGGTCTTCAAGCAAATAGCTCTACAAGGAGCATAATAAAACCACTTTTCTTTCTCATTTCATAGCTGAAATCAGACATGGAGAAGGTGGAGAATGTTTTCTTTCTGACACAGATGTATTAGTGATCAGCAGTGAGTGCAAGCAAAATGCAGGAAAAATCTGAATTTAAAAAAATGATATCTATATATATTGCTGCATGTTTATAAATGCAAAACATATGTAAAATCTACTAAATACAGGAGTTCTTTGATAAACTGCTTCCATATAGCTAAAACCAATAGCTCAGAGCCTGACATCCTTCCCCATGATAAAAATTTTAGCTTTTTCAGCTGCTAGGTTATTACTGTCACACATGGAAAGGGCTATTCCTGGCTTATAAACACAGGAAAGTACTTCTTATTTCTTAAAATTCCCTTGCAAAAACAGTGAAATTGGTTTTTTAATTAAGAAATTTAAATATCCTATGAATTTAACTGAAGAAGTTATAAACTTTCAAAAACCATATGTAAAGTAGTCTGTCAGAAACATGAAAATCTCATTAGGGCTCTTTGATTAGGTTGGTGGATTACTTGTATAGCACAAGTGATTTCAAATCTTTATTACATTTTTCAGGGACATAAGGGTTAGCTTAGCTCCCTGCCAGCCAAAATCACTGAATGAGAATCAGGAGTGTAGTAGTGCAGGCAGAGGAGTTGTTCTGGCCACAAAGTCCAGGTGGGGAAGGTGGTTCTGCCATGCCCTTGGAAGCTGCTCTCCAGCAGCCCCATTTCCCTGGCAGAGATGTTTACATGACTCAGAGGTCACAGACAAAATGGATCATGCAAAATAGCCTCAGTGTTAATAACAGTCGTACTCATTATGTTCAGTAAAGAGATGAAGAATGAAATCAGATGCGCCCAGGAAAAACTACTTGCTTAGATTTCACCTTCTGTGGCATCCAATTTACAAAAGCTTCCTTTATACTGTGCTTCATTTTCACATTCCTTGCTTTCTCCTGCCTGGATCCTTCTCTTCATTTCCGTCAGGGTCGTTGCTGAATTCCAATTAAATCATAAAGACAAGTGAGAACAAAGAGAAGAGCAACACAACCAAAGCAGACCTGAGCAGGTGACAATTGCACACTGCCCCCTCACAAAAGGTCGGTTAGAAGTATCATGTCAAACAAACCAACTAATTACAGCATGTCTTCAGTGAACCCTGGATAGGATTTCATGGCAGAAAAAACTCCATGTCTAACATAAATCTAAAGACAGGAAGAATAGCTTGTACCCAAAACACTGCTCCTGCAGCTCTATCTGGAAAACAACCTGGCTTCAGTCAAAGGGGAGCTCTGAGAGCTTAAACTCAAGCAAATGAAAAAGCTGAAGTCACAAAGCACGAGCAGCAAAGGAGCATGGAAATAGTCAACAAAGGAGCATGGAAATAGTCAACACAGCTCAGACTAGGTCTCCTTCTATGTCCTTCCCTCTTCTGTTGTTACACAATGTTGGAAAGAAGTGGCTGATTTTAAGGGAAATGGATTCCTGCCCATGGGGAGTTGCAGCAGGTTCATGCTCAGAGGAGCACTACAGAGGTGAAAGCACCAACATTTCTCACGCCTGCTACACTCCTGACTGCAGCAAGGAGTTCCACCGACCAGCCAGAAGTCTAAAAATGTATTTATTACTCCTCATTTCATGCCTGTGGTGTTAGTCTTTCTCATCTGTGTGATGAAAACCTGTGAGGAGGAGAGTTACAGCGAGCATTAGTGTGTCCACTCATGTGCCATCACTAAATTGACCAACTGACCCAACACTCAGTGGAAATCTCCCTCAGCATCTTTTTACTTTTTACTTGGCCCTGCTCAGTTTATTGTACAAAAGAGAATAAAATACAAATCTTAAGTCTCTGTGCCAAGATTTGTATTGGTGCCTGGGACAACACACCATTCCAGGAATGAGTGAGCATTTTGGGGTGGTACTACAGTTGCACAGCACCATGAACAGCTTGTTGCAGGAGGGACAGTACTTTCTAAACTATTTCAATAGTTATTCTTTGTACACATCTCTATATACTTCTTAAAACAGCTTGAGAAAAAAAAAAAAAACAACAAAACAGATGCCTTCAGTGAATTGTTGATCCTTTGATAACAAAGCAAGCAATTTCTGGAACAGCCTGAGGGAAATTCACATTGGTTTTTAAGCAATAAAGCAAATTAGCACCATAGCTTGAAAGGTTAACAGACAGAATAATCTCATGTAATAGTAGGGTAAGAAGATGAAATGATTAAAAAAATCAATTTGTTGCTATCTTGTGATGTTGTTTATTATCAATGATAGCATAAAATCACCTCCTGTGCATTCCACTAAGAATTCCNTTCTCTTCCTTAATGGATAAAATATGCTTGCCCTGAAGAATATGTTTGTATAACACAAAGTCTCAAAACATGGAGGTTTTTTTTCCCTTTTTTGGATTTATGTTTTAGAATGAAAAGACTACAAGCATTGCCTCATATGATGGAAAGAGGAAAGAATTTAAAAAGGGAAGCAAAGAGTACAAAAAACCCTGCAGATGGGAGAAACGAAAATGTTTCTTTTGGCAAAACCAAGACTAAGTGCAAATAACAAGAAAAAGATGAATGACACATCTCACTGTGTGACATGGTAGGCATGGTGACACAGCTTATAGACATTGGTAGCTTTAGAAATGGGAATCTGCCAAGAATTTTGTCCAGTTTCACACCTGAGAATAAAGAGTTTGAACGCTCACAGTTGGTTGTGGGGGCCAGACCATCCTCTCTGAGGCCTCTGTTCTGCCTGTGATGTTCACAGCTGCACTGGACAGGTAAGCAGACGGTCTCAGAAAGAGAGAAAGCCTTGAACAAAACAGTGTGGGGATAGTTTTAACCCTGCCTCTTCCCCTCCTTGCTTTGGGCAGCAGGCTGAGCCACGTGGGCAGAAAAGACCAAGAGTGAGCCCATGGCAGCTGACTCTCATCCAAGGGACTGTGTTGCCCTGAAATGGCTCTTACCTGGACCAGAACCACCAGCCAGCCTGCTCAGTGCCCCAGCCTCTCTTCTGTCCTGGTTGTACTGGCGACAGTTTTGGGCTCTCACCATTCCTTATTTCTTTACCTTAAGGCTGCTTGGAGTGAGACTTGCATATTTAGTACCCTTCTGTGCTGGGATCCTGCAGGAAAGCACATGGGTTTGTGACTGCCTGTTCCCCCAGCACATCTTCAAAGCCTTCCACATCAAAAGGGGTAGGAAGGCCTGTTCTGAACAGGGGCTATGAGACAAACTGGCTTTGTGCACCACCACCCACATCTTCATTTCAGCTCCTGTGTGGAGTACAAAGGCACCAAGCAGCAGTTGGGTTCCTCTGGCACTTTGAACTCAGTGGAGCTGAATGTCTTGCTTGCACTCCCAGTTTGTTACAGAAAGACAACGTTGGGATTTGGAAATGAAGGTAAGGCCTTCCCAGGTGAGAAACTGTGTCTTTGATAAATCTGCAACAAAGAGCCATGCCAAGTGCTGGTCTGGTGCTTTTGTTCTATCATGGAACAAGCAAAGGTGTTAGAAACTGAACCACTAAAGGAATAATGCAACATTGCTAAGCTATCTTTTTGCCATCTGTCAAGTTTGCAATATTTTCAAACTGCTCCCGAGCAAATCACTAAATCATCACATCTCTCTTCCCATGATATAATCAAATAGAATACAATTGCTAATGCAGTACATTTAACCTCTATCAGGGGTTTGTACATTTGTGCAGAACCATAAACCAGTTGTTAGTGTGTGCCAGAAGACTTCTGGCAGCCTTCCTAAGGATTTGTCAAAAAACAATTAGGATCCCTATTGCAGCTAATGTGGAGCCAGAGGCCAACTGGTGCTGGACATCACAACCCTGTCACCAGCAGCCTCTGCAGATAATAGGAATCCAGAGCTGGGGGATTTATTGCTGTGGACAAAAGCATCGTGTCTTTCATTTCCCAGGATCTTTGTCACTTGATGAGTACCATGCTTTTTTCCTCACTACCCAAATTACCTCCTGGCCATTGGGCTGGGTGCTGATTGCTTTAGAGTGACCAGGAAATGTTCTGACTCAGAGAGTCCCAGGGAGGCCTGAATCACAGAATGAAAAATCAGCTGGGTTGGAAAAGACCTTTGAGATCATCAAGTCCAACCTATGACCCAACACCAACCTGTCAACCAGACCATGGCACTGAGTGCCCATCCAGGCTGTCCTTAAACACCTCCAGGGAGAGTGACTCCACTCCCTGGCAGCCAGTTCCCCTGCCCAATCACCCTCTCTGTGAAAAACTTTTCCCATCTTGAATGCAGGAATTATATGGCCTTTCAGGAATTAAGCAGGAAGGAACAGCTGAGCTCATCAGGTTTTGTTTTCTCTCTTCTACATGAAACCAATGGAACCAGTTTATACTTTCAATTAAAAAAATACTATTCTTTTTAAGTGTTAAGAAAGCAAACATCAAGCGAGCCATCCACCCTGCAGATTTTATACTGTCCTACCCATCCTAGAAAAATAATGAACTAATTCTTCTATTCTGTAAGCTCTTCACACATCTTAGCCTGCAATTTTCTGCTTTTCTGCCCCCTTGCTGATACAATTTTATCTTACAAGTTTATTGTCAGTAAATATCACAAATTTTTATCTTCTCAGAAGAAAACTCTGGTGCTTTGGACCCTGCTAAAGCTGTGGCTCTCCAGGATGACACAAGCTTTGCATAATAAGACACTATTGAATATTAATAACTGAAATATTAATAATTAAAAGAATGTGAAGCAATAGGAGCATTTTCCAGATTATGGCCAACTATGGATCACCACCAAATAGGAGGAGGTTTGAGCAGAAGCTTGGACATAAGCCAAGCTTGGAAAATAAAAAGGGTGAAGAAGTTAAGAAGAGAGGAAAATGCTTTGACATAATAAAAGAAAAATCTGGTAGTGTGATCGAAGGAGAACCACAAGAGCTGGTTTGATAGAAAGCATGCTTCAGTTTTGCTTTAAACACTTCAAACCATAAGGGCAGGCCTTCTTTTGGTACACTCCCAAAAGCTTTATTTCTCACAGAAAGAGTAACTGCAATATATTGCAGGTTATGGTTTTAATGAGGACAGATGTTGGACTGGGAGATCAACACCCCCTCTGACCACTGGACTATGGCAACAACCAAGACTGTTCCATCAGAGAGATCAAGAAGAGATGAAAATAAATGTGCCTAAAGAGATGCTCACACCAAAACAGAGAAGGGCTGGAAACTGAAGCAGCACTGTCTTTCCTGACAAACTAGCAGAGGCTAAGATCAGCTAGTCTGAGGAGTAGCAGAGGGGCAGGAGGCTCCTGAGGATCAAAGCCAGGCCTGATAATCAAAGAAGAAAATAAAAATGGTCAGGCCAGCAAGAAAAACAATGGCTACCATGGATGTCAGTCATTAGTCCACTGCTTTTAGTAAAGTGCTGCTTTCTTCACTTAAGGCTCTGCTTCGGAATTTTGGGGTGCAGAACCAAAATAGCCAAATCCATTCCCACCCCCAGTGCTGGAGGGCATCTTCCACAGTGATGGTACCTCAGCATTTCTAAATCTATGTGTGCATGTGAATATCACCACCCGTGTCCTAAAGCAGCTTCTTGGTCCCTGGTGAGCTCAGGAGCTTCAGACTCCTGAAGAAGAGTCCACCCTGCCTCTGTGTTACCAGGACAGCCAGCATGGTGCAGTGGAATGAGCAAGAAAAAGGTCACCTGTTCAAAGAAAACTGCTTTACGTGGACTGACAAAACCCCAAATCACAGCAAACAAATTTCTGTTGCTCCTGAGCTCTTCAAAAAGCTTTTTAAATGCACTTCTGGGCTCTGATAAATTAAAACTAAATGTTTTTTTTCAAAAAACATTCAGCCTGTCACATCACACACGGCGTGGAATGCACAGGATAGATGTCATGGCACCAGAGAAGCTAAAACCAGAAATGCAGGGGTAACATTTAATCCTTCAAAAGGGAGTTTTGCAATGGAATTTCAATGGATGTGGAACTAACATTTGCAAGAGTACATTTGGAGGCTTCACCCCTGGGGCAAAAATTAGCAAAAAAAAACCCCAAAGAAAACTTTGTTTCTAAAGAGGGCAAATAGATTTTGTGTACATTAATGTCTGTGGGCTCCTGAACTCGTTACCAACTCTATCATAACATCACACTACCTGCTTGCTGCTCTCTCACCAACAGACATTTTTATATTTCAAAAAGAAAAAAAAAAGCCAATTAATAAACAGGAGCACCTCTAACTTGTAATGCTTCACTACTCCAGCTAAATGCCTGTAGTGCTACTCACTGCCACTTTTCCCACATGTTTTTTAATGAGTTCCAGGAAGAACTGAGTTCCAGGCAGGATGGAGCATATGAGACCCAATCTGAGGAGCAGAAGATGCCACTGCTGCCTCCACAGTGATTTGTCTGGTTCTTCCAAGCCACAAAAGGTGTTGTTGGTAGCAGCAGCCTGAACACGAGTGATGCCAGCAGGTACCTTCCTGCAGGAGCAAATTCTAACAGAGAGGTTTGGCTGAATGGGACAGTAAAGGTGTAGGGCAACAGCACTGATGTCCTCCTCCTGCTCACCTGTGGTGAACCTGGCACAGCTTCTAGAAATAAACAGCTCTCTTACATTTCCTTTGGTTTCTAAATGCCTTTATTTAAAAAAAAAAAAGGTGGGCTGCATCCTCAGCAGATAGATATTTGCATAGCCCCCTTACAACCAGTGAACCATGTCTATTTGCATTTGATGAACATCTAGTCCTACACTTTCAATGGCTTTCCTGTTTTAGATGGGCTGGAAAATTAACATTTCTCAGGTTCGAATGCATTCCTGAACCTCTCTTCTTTCTGATGTGTCTACCCTCTCCTCCTTCTCCTTTCCATTTTAACCCACAATTTTTCAGGTCATTTAGTTCAGAATGCAAACACAGATGAGTTATCAGGAGTTGAACATTGCCAACTGTGCATGTAATGTGACTTTGTTTCACAAGGAGTAATAACCATATCCACACTAACAAAAAATAAGGACTTGCAGCTCAGGAAGACATGATACAACAGAAGAGGCCTCAGGAAGTGCTCTTCTGCCTAAAAACTTGTTGGAACTTTTTCAAGCACTTTTGAGCTAAGGATATAAGCTAAGAGTAGCAGAAAGGACTAGGACAGTGGAATAAGCTATAATTTTATGTACAACCACCACTGCATCAACAGGATGGAGGAAAAAAAAAAAGGATCATCTAGAGGGGAAAGGGTAATAATGAGTGTTCTTCAACATGTCAAATATAAAACACTACAGAAATGCTGAGGTCTGGAAAAGGGCTAGGCTAAAAGGGAAAGGGCCATGGTCACACAGGATTGAAGAAAGTAAGAGCTGACCCCTAAAAAAAGTGTCTTTTTTTTTTTTTAGACAAGCTGGTCCTCCAGGCTCAGAATTTAACTTGTTTTCACTGCTGTTTTATTAGTTTTTCCGTTTTGCCATGACAAGTTAATGATTTTTGCAAAAATGTACCATAACAAATCTGCCCCTGCAGGTGCTTTTACACACACTACGTTCATGAAAGACTTTGATCCCTCTTCTCTTTTTTCTCCTTGTGTTGTGTTTTTAGGGTTTTCTTTCTTTTCCTTCCAAAGAAAGAGTAAAGGAGAGAAATAGAGACACTGAGAACTAGTAGGCAGAACAGCATCCAACACTGTCCCCCTGAACCAAGAGTCACAAGGCTAAAGGAAGGTTTGCAGCTGATTTCCCTCATATTCCACCTTTTGTAACTGGAACTTTATTACTCTGGATCACATTCCCTAGTGTAATTACTACCTGATACCTGTGAATGGGAATAACAACAGCTGTTGCACAGAGGCTGGGAAGAGAAGATGGGGGGTGAGATGGACTTTATAAACACTTATAACTTCTGAAGATTATTCCTTTTGAAGCCAGACATACATTTTAATCATCTACTTTCATCATTATTCATGAATGAATTATTAATTAGTCCTCTTGACTAAAAATATCATTTCCAACTTGCTGCAAAAATACACACACACACACACAGACAAACATGAAAAAATAATACAAGAAAAGGAAGATATTGCACATCATTAGCACCAGAGTGAAGGCTGAGTATTTGATCTCAGTTTAATTATGAATGCCTGGTTTGAAAGAACATTTCCACATCAGCAGTCACCAACACTGTTGTGTGCACTTGGGTGTAAGACAAGTGAAGAGGCCATACTGGCAACAGCTTATTTTTCAGCAGCTTCACTCCCTGTGCTACTGGGAGTGTGTGGATAAGTACCTGCACAAATAAACCCCTTGCTAAAATGCCTTTTGTCTTGTGGCTTCATATTCAGAAGTGGGGAAAACCCAGAAACTCAACCTTGAGGCTATTTCTGGTTACAGGGCAACCTAAGGCTTCAGCCACCACAGGAAACCCAAGGCAGGGACAGCCTTTGACCCCAAACTTGTATGGGCACAAGGAAAAGAAAAGGGAAATCCAAAGAGGAGGACCACCACTGAAAAAGAAAAGGGAAATCCTGAAAGGATTACTGCTGGTTTGCTTTACAGCTGGAGAAACAAGGTAAGAGCAGTAGCAAAAACTCAGCCATGTCAGAAGTAAGGTGCAAGCCCAAGGTCTCCCAAGGAAAACCTATTAGGCAGCCTGTCTCCTTTCACCTCCTTATTTATCCAACCATCTAACAGGAAAAACCCTCCAGAACATGCACATTCATTCCCTCTCTGACCTCCCCTTTCCTCACACTGTCACCTGCAGGTAATGTGGCCAGCTGGCAGCGAGGTTTTTCTGTCACAGAACCAGAGATGGCTCTGCAGTGGCCAGTGGAGTTTCCTATCGTGCACCACCATCCAACAAGGAAGCACCTCCATGGTGCCCCTGCTCACAGAGCTGCTGGGAAGGGAGGGTGGGAAGGACAGAAGGCAGTACCTGGGAGCCAGCAGCTATGGAGGACTCTGATCAGCTTGCAGGGTCTTTTTTTTTTCCCCCATGATGATAGAGACAATGAACAGTTGTGCCTTTTTGTTATCTGAATTGGTTTCCTTGATGAGCACATCCCTTCAGAATGCTCTGCAATGTTAATTTCTGAAATGATCAAAAAGCTTCTAAACTAAGGAAATGCTGCACACTCAGGGAAAGAGAAGAAGGGTTCAGAGGAATTGGAAATGACTTGTTATTCTTCAAAAATCTGGGCCATCCTCCCAATGCTGTTATTTTTAAACAGTTTGTGTTTTAAGTACGTGGAGGTACATAAACAGTTGCAGAGCTAATAAGGTTGAATGACTCCAAAAAGCTCTTGTTTTGCCAGAGGCCTCGCAAAAATTTTAACTAGCAAGTTTCACAAACCCTGTTTGGGCTATTTTAACTGTTACTGCATTACACCTCTGCCTCAAGCCTGCTCCGGGAAAGCTGCAGTTTCTTTACATGTGTTTCTCATGACCAGGGCAAACAAACTAAGGTTAGCTGTGGAAAAGACCTCCAAGACACAGCTTTCACCTCAACTTACCAGAAGAGGCCAAAATCAAAGATGTCCTGCGATAAATAACCAGGAAAAGGGGATTTGGCACTTATTGCAGAACAGCAGCTCTTCCCCTGCACAGCAACAGGGGATGGATTTTTTTAAAACATCAGGGAAGGTGCTTGCAGGGGTGTCTGCTGCACTGGGATGCTTCTGTCATCTCAGGACCAAGATGGGCTTCTCTGTTGCTTTCTCTTCCCTGCCAGGTCCTCTTGGAATCATGTTTACAGCTCTGTCCCACTTCTTTGCCTCCAGACCTCCACAGAGATTTTGTTAAGCCCAGTCTTGTCGGGTTGGCTCTTTTAGCTCATTTTTAGCCTTTTCTGCTCAGCAGGTTTGTGGATCTTGCTCCACTGCCCACCTGTGACTCTGCTCTACCTGTGGATCCCCCACCTGCTCACCCAGGAGTGTCCCTGGGGACGCTGGGCTCTCAGCAGCCTCTGTGCTGACTTTCCTGCTCACCGAGCACAGCGAGTGCAGAGCACATTCAGGTCAGGCTTCTCCACAGTGGAATCACACACACATCGCTTTGGTTGTTATTAATATTTCATTAGTTTGCCAGCTACAGTAGTTTTCCCTTGAGAGATCATTAATAAAATACCACCCAAATAAGCAGGATAACAGGCAAAGTGACCAAACTACAAAACAAGTTTAATTACCTTGGTGTTATACCTTTGCAAGCGCCAGCTTAAATTGGAGAATTCTATAAAGTAAAGCTTTGATGATGCTGAGGTCTATTGCTTCCTATGTCTTGCCATTTTAATTACTTCTCTGATTTCCCACACACACTTCCTCTGTTTTGTTTGGAAGAAAAATTAAAAGTGCCTGTGGGTGTTAATGGAGGGTTGCTGGGAGGATTTGAGCAAAACTTCTCCAGCACAAATCACTATGATGGAATCACCTCACCAATATGCAAACCTCATCTTGAATTCAATGCTACACAAAGTGGTAACTCTTCCATGGATAGACAAAAAGATGAGATCACTCAATTAGCTGAATTCAATTTCGTCTGAAGCTAAAAATATAGATTTTTGCAATAGCTAGCACATGAGACTTAAACTAACCCAAATAAGAAAAGCAGTAAATCACATTACAAATGAGATTTACCCATCACTAAATAAATGCATTTTTGCTTTTACACAGAACACTTTTAAACTTCAATAGGACTTCTTGTAAGTATCCATAAAAGTACAGGCAGTATGTGTGCATGTCTGGGTGTATACAAAGTTTATGTTACAGAAATATCTACTGAAACTACAACAGAAATAAACATGTAATGCTGAGGCCAATTCATGCCTTCCCTTATTCTTGCAAAAAAAAAAAGGAAAGAAAAAGCGCATACACAGATGTTTACCTCTTAAAATTTCTTTGCTGTTAAAAGTGTTCTCAGTTTCAGACTTGAAATGAATTTGCTGCACAGTAGGCCCTACCAAATTGTACTTTTAAGCCTAACAAAGGGAAAATGAAGTAGATTTGTTATAGAGAGAAGCAGCTGAAAGGTAAGCACTTCTGCCAAGACACAAAGTCAGTCAATAACTGATTCTTTGACGGTTCACTAAAAAAGCTGAATCTTTAGTGACAGAACATTGAAACCATTTTGAAAATGTACAGATTTAAAATAAGACGGCCTAGAACAAGGAACAATAAGAGACTGACACATGAAATAAAGAAATAATTGTTGTAGTCTGCTCTAAATGCTTAGTGTGACTGATCATCTTCAGTAACTCTTGTGATGCACAGCAAAAAATCAGTTCCAGAGCAGATTTGCATAGAGGAGCTTCTCTACAGTGCTCATGATGCATTTCTTGAGTCACACCAATTTCCTGAGGCACTGACCAAGGGTAAAGACACCTGCATGGAGCCCTCTCTGCCAAAGCTACACTAAACTTGGGCATAACCAAAAGAAAGCACAAATTATAGGGCTGCCAAGTGCTGAACTCCACCTGAAGAGCCACCACAACCTCTGAGAGGGTTCAGGGAACAGTTTCAGTAATTCCAGGGCTGTCAAAGCATCAAGAAGCAGGGCTCTGTGCAAGGGGGCACTCAGCATGGCTACCCAATGCAGCACCCTGGAGTGTTGTGTCTGGTTTTAGTGACAAAATCAAAATAAAATGAACTGAATAAGGTTCAGAAATGAGCCATAATGACTGGAAATCATGATTTATTGTGAAAGGCTTCTGAATCTCCATCCATTCTCTTTTCTGAAATAGCGCTAAGTGCTGGCAGGATCACAATCCACCCATACCAACACAGGGAAGAGACTCTGAGTAGGAAAAGGCTCATCATTCTAGCAGACAAATATGCTGGATATGACCAGTAACACCACAGGAATTCAGGCATGAATACTCCATGTGCTCTGAATGGAAAAAGGTACCAGCCAGCCCAGCAAATGGCCAGGGCTGAGGCAAAGCTCCTCTGTGGAAGCCTTCCTTCCAAAACCACACAGGCATTGCCAGTGCACATGGATCAGTGGCCATTTTTTGGGGCTGTTTCATGCAGGAGATGTAACTGCAATAAATCACACCCTTCTCAGCCTTCACAGTGAGATGATCTTTGGAAACTGTGGGGTCATGTGAGGCTCAGCCCTCGAAGAGCCTGAGCATTTGAAACTAAAACATGCCACCAGTAACACTGAAGTCTCTGGACTGCTTCTAGAGGAAACTCTTGACTAGACTGTGCTCATACCCTGCAGGGCTCTGGTCAGCAGCTCTGCAGCCCCACTCTGTGGGCAGGGCTTGCAGCAGGGATCTGGGGAGATTTTCATCAAGGGCTTCAGTGATGCAAAATCCTGCCAGAACACCACCAACACCGACTGGTTTGGAAAATCCTGCCCTACGTGCATGAGCATTCATTTGTTTCATCCCACTTTTACTATGTAACATGCCTTAAAACATTGCCTTGGGGAGCCTGAAAATGTATTAAAGTGATTACCAAGAAATTTATGCAAATTGCTATGGTAATTTTTAAATTACTTAATTCTATAAAATGCCTGCAGTTTTTCGTGTCCTGTTCCAAGCTGGCTCTTGAAACAATCCTTCAGAGGTGTGAACAAGCAAAGGTGGAACAAGTGTCTTTCACACAGAGTCACAGAGGCACAGGGGAAGGAAATACACCTTCAAAGAAGCCCAAAGCACTTCCAGAGGACAGGAGGCAGCATCTGCTCATTAGGGCCTAGAAGTACTTGAGCAATGAAGAGGGACAGAAGCACACGGGGCTCAGTGACTGCTGCCCTCACACGACCTCCCCCCCAGCTGCATCTCTAACAGCAGAAATTTCTTTTTCTGTACTTCCTTCCATTAATTTCCTAGCTCCTCCGGAGAACCAAATTCACCGTTTCCTAATTTGGACTGGAAGTCAGTGAATAAAAAAAGCTTGCTCCTCTATTTTCCTCAAACCAGGTTTCATGGCCAAGTTCACAGCAGTTACCCCAGGAGTAGGTGCGTAGGAAACTGATTAATACAATGCAATGGGATCTACCTGCACAAATCCTATTGCCATTTCTGATATGGAGTATTTCCTGTTTACATATCATCATTCCCATCCCTGGACATCCTGTCAAGGGTTTCTCCTGCTTTCAGATGGGTTTGCTGTTAGCCACTGTTCATCCAAAGGTGGCCTGTTCTTGGAGAGTGGTGAAGTGGGATGGAAAGAGGCTAAAAGTCCCTGCTGCAGCACAGAGAACCATGGAATCCTAAGGGAATGCCACTCACTCAGAGAGGAGGGAAAATGCTTGACTGCTTTCAGGGAAGGAGGAGGAATGAATGAAAATCCCCCAGTCTGCTGCAGTTCTAAATGTCTTAATAACTGGGGGAGGCTCCACACCCACTAGCTAGAGTCCAGTGGACACAGCAATTCCCTCTGGCCTGAATTTCTATGAAGCCCAAATTCTGACTAACAGTGGCTAAATTATCAACTCACCATTTATGATAACTTAGTCATGATTGTCTTGATGGAAAAGAATCTAAGAAACATTTACATGTTTTGAATAAATCAGTTAAGAAAAGAGATTTTATCGAGCAGCACATTAAAGCAGATGGGCACAGTGGAATAAGCTTCCAGCCTTAATTAGCAAGGAAAACAGTGACCTGCTTTCAATTTAAAAAGTATACATAGTAATAAGTTACAGGACACAGAGCATCCTGTGGCCTCAGTAAACTCCAGGTCTGGCTGACTGTGAACCACCAGTTCAGTATGTCTTGCTAATGCTCAGAACATGCTTTTAATATGCTAAATGTGTCTCTAAAAGGATACTAAAAGCCTCACATTAGCATATTCTGGATGATCTTTGAATATCTGAGCAGTGCAAGAGAGGCAGAGATTCTCTGTCATGGCCTAATTAAAAACAGATAGTGTAGCATATTGACCTAACAAAAGTAATGTTTTCATCTCAACTTACTTCTCCTGTCCTTGTTCAGTCCTTTGGCTGGAGCCAGCAAACAGCTGAACTGAACTCCCTTTAACAGCCTTTGGGCTGCCAGTTTTTCATCTCAATCTACATACTTGGCTAAAACTTCTTTTGGGCTCTATCTATCTATCATCTATCTATCATCTATCTATCTATCTATCTATCTATCTATCTATCTATCTATCTATCCATCTATCTATCTATCTATCAATCATCTGTCTATCTATCCATCTATCTGTCATGAGAGAAGTAAATCATTACATAATTTATACCTTTCTATTACCACAATCAGAATTTTTAAGTACTTTCTCTCCATTTTTCTTCTCTTGTACTTTTTCAACACTCAGCCACTGACATCTTCATTGCACACGTGTGGTTTAAATTCTTGCCTTCAAGAGAACTGTGGCAGGGTTGTGTATTTTGTTTTTCTTAAACAGAGCCTCAATGCAGAGGTGCATTACACTCATAGATGTCTTATCAGTCCCTGGCACTTCTCATAACCTTGTTTTGAAGTCCAGTTCCTTTGAAGGTCATTCTTTTCACTTTTATCTAGTGATTAAAAAAAAAATGACTGGGATGAATGCTGACAGGCAACATAAGGGAAAAATATGCTGTCACAAACTCAGCATTAAATTATTATTATGTGCTAGTCTGCTTAATCAAAAGCAAGTCACCACTTTGCAAACTGACTTCTCTGCCTTCCTGCTAAGAACAGTGCTGGCAAACTGGTGCATCCCACAAGGTGTGTAATTCAGGTCTGGCTGCACCTCCTCAACTGCTCAAAAGGTGCTACAACTTTGGTGTTAACTTTCAGGGATATTCTAAAACAGATCCCAGGATTCTCACATATCAGAGCTGGCTGAGAATGAACTGTTCCCTTCACAGCTCAGAACTATCAGCTGCAGAAATCACAGGCAGCTATAATCTTCAGATTATGGCACAGAAAACTGCATTTTCAATTCCTGCTCAAAGTACTACTTCTTGCTGGTATGCCAGAAATGTCTCTGGCAAATGACAGTGGCTTGCCTACACTGAGCTGCTTTCTATTCTATTTTAAAATAATAATTTTCCAGTTTCCAGTGGGAAAATAACACCTCAAAGGGCTCTATCCTGCTCAAGTAAGGCAAAATATACATTGGATTCAGCAAGTCAAGAATGAGCCTGTAATATTCAGGGTCATATTCTGTCCAGGGACCTCTGCATGGGTACCTTAGTTTTTTTGTAGTCTGAATCCAGAAAACCTGCCAGGCCCCCTGAATGCTGTACAAACACACCCCTCAGTTCCAATAATGGTGTTCCAGTTACACTCGAGCACCTTCCTGTACTTACATGTTTTACAAAGACAGCTGATTCTACTTTCAGACTCAACCCCAAACCTAATCCAGCCTTGCAGGCATAAAAACCTTTCTGGGTTGCCTAAAATTAGAGGTCCAGAGCTCAGCCTCCTGGGTTTAGTGGGACACTGACACAGGGATACAGGAGACAAGAAGTGTGGCTCTTCCCTCCGTGGTAGGCAGCTATTGTGAGCAGTGGGCAGATGCACTGCCCATCACAGGCACTGCCCAAGGAAAACAAGCCTTTGCTGATTTACACATTTTCCAGAGGCTGTTTCTGATGCTTGCATGTAATGCAGCAGCACTCAACATGAAATATAAAAAATAACCCAATACATGTGATGAGGAATAGGGAAGGCAGATGCATTTTCTGCAAATGCCACGTACCCCCCCAAAAATGAACTGCTTTGAAGCACAGGGAAGAAATCTGGGGAAGTCCTATAATTGTGGAGATTTTTCTCCCTTCTCCCTGACATAATGAGTGTGGCCTGGCTGGTTTAAACTTAACAGGACCTGCCACTGAAGTACAAAACTGCTGTTCACACTAGAGTGGCCTGATAAGCGATTAGGCTCAGCATGAGTGATAAGATGTGGACACAACATCAAGCAAGACACACACTCCACGGTGGCAGGGATGTCCACACAGTGGGACCCTGCTGGATTGGCTCCAGTTGGCCTTGGGAGAACTCCCCATCCTGGCCTGCACAGATCTTGGGTTTTGTGAGGGTGGGTTTGTGCTGAGCCCTCCCAGAGCCACTGTAGAGCCACCCATGCTCCGGAAGGTGCTGCTCCCACCCACTCTGGCAGCACTGGGGTCACCGAGCTGACCGCCAGCAGCCACAAGTGTCCTTGGGCTGAAAGTGATCTCCAAATGAAATGCCTGGGAAGAGTGGGAATTCCTGAAAAAGGCTCTTCTCTTTGCTTGGAGTTCTTGTTAAGAGGTGTCTATTTCTGGACAGATTACAAACACTGAAGACAGTTGTTGCCACATTTAAAAATAGCCCTGGAGGAAGGCTTAACTGTTCCCTGACCAGCAGCGAATTGTAACCGCTATTCCTAGATCAAAAAAAGGCAATTATTTAGCAAATCCCATAAAGGAATGAAGGGATCAGGAACATCTCCACGTGGCATGATTTCAGAAGTGCTGCCCCCATTTTGCCCTGAGTCTGCACCCAAGCAACTCTCCAAGTGTTGGAGTCCTGGAATCAAATCCCCAGTTTATTACAATGCCATAGCAACACCAATTGCAGTGGTCCACCACTCACTTATAAACCTGTGAGAGCAGCAGGAAAAGGTCCTTGTGTGAAGCCCCCAGGAACTTCCATTCACCCTGCATTGAACTTTGCAGCTCATTTAAGCTGTGGCTCTAATGCCAGGCATTTGTTTGTAATCCCTGTTTTACAAGCAGAAGGCATTAACTGCTTTCAAAACTAACACTCAGTGGAGCTGCACTACAGCAAATTCATCAAGGGCAGTCTCCTGACCAAGGGCTTGTACACACATGTTGTGATAGCACCAACTCAGGTGTGGATTTCAGGTGGTACAATCAGACCACACCAGCACCTCTGGGGATAGTCTTCCACAGGTATGGACATAGTGTCTTTCACTGCATACTTGAGAAATCAGGAAAAGTTTTCATCTGTTAAATAAACTCTCCTACTGAAATTTAAATGCTGATATGAGCCTCACACAAATCTATCTTCAATGATTAAAAGCTTACCCAGGTCATGCTGGTCGCTGTTCTGAGAATTTCACTTCCGAGCTCGGTGTCAAGCCCTGGGATCACTTTTCCAGCCGAGCTGCTCCGTGTGTACAGTTACACACACAAGTGCACCCACCCAAGGTGGGAACCAGAAGGAAGCATCTCCCAGCCTCACGCTCTCAGAATTCCTGTCAGACTCACATGGTGCCACTTGGCCAAGCAGTTAAACCCAACTCCCTTCAGTTTGTTGTGAGAGCAACCCCAGCCTGTGACTACAACACTCCATCTTCTCTGCCCTCCTGGCTCTTCACTTTAAATATAATGGAACCCTATGCTTAAGGACTATTCAAAATGCCTTTCTAGGAATAGTCTCAAATAAATGCTTCCCTTCCTATGATCACATTTTACAAAGGCCTTTTTGAACTGTGGGGTTTGCAAGCTTAGTCCTGCCTAACACCAGGGGAGGCACAGCTTCACGGCATGTGAGGTGGCTGGCAGGAGCATAGTGCTGGTGCCACCTGCATTCCCAGATACATCCCACCCAACAGCTCCCACCCAACAGCACAGCACCCAAAAAAACAGGGGAAGCAGCTTCCTCATGGGAGATTTGATGAAAAATATAGCAGCAAGAAAAAGTGATGGGGACATCAGGTAGCTGTGAGGCACTTCAGCCTTGGAAACTTCAGGGAGAAACCCTTTCTGAGCAGGTCTTTATCTTGCATGCAATGTACCTGTGGCTTTCAGAAAAAATTCCAGGGGATGTACTGCATATCAAACGTGTATGCTTTTAATATACACACATTTTTTAATTTAAGTATCATCAGTAAGAAAAAAGAGTTTTAAAGCAAACCCTGTGCCTTTAGGTTGTGTGTGCAGGCACACAGACACAAACCTTTCTTTTGGGCAAACATTCCTCTAACCTGATTCATGCTGTAATAATGCACAATTTTCTTGGAGCCAAGCACTGAAGGATGTGATGTTGCATAAGGAAATCCCTCATCTTCACTTTAAATCATTCTTTTTTCATGGGAAATGCAAAATAATTTGGAAATTGAAATATATCACAGACTAATGCTGAAAAGTCTCATCCAAAACCAGTGGAAAAAGCCAACTGATTTAATTTTATTTTGGCTTTATCTCAGACATGACTCTGATTCAGGACAAACTGCTTTGCCACGAACAAAGGACCAGAGAGTGGGGCAGCACTGGGGCAACCAGCCCAGCTCAGGTCCCATGGAAGGGATTTCCAACTGGATTCAGGCAATTCCTGCTGGCAAGGGAGCAGGTTCCTGACAAAAAAAACCTGACTGGATTCTCTAAAAGAAGGCAACTGTAAGCACAGCAACCTGCAAGGTAAGGAGCTCATATGTAAATCAGGACATAGTCCCAAAGACTGTAGGAACAGAAAGAACCCTGTAAAGGCAGGGGGAAGTTTAAAGTAATAGAAGCAAGGAATCTTGAAAGCAAAGAAGTCCTTTGAACACAGAAGTGCTGTGGGCAACCAGACACAGATATACTACACTAAACATGGGAACAATCTGTCTTTAGACAGTATCAGAAGAAAATCACATCTGTGACCACAAAACCACTCCTTTCCTTCTCAATATCCACACAAAGCCAGGCTGGAAGTGTGCAAGCAGTCTGCTTTATACCAACTGAAAGCTGAAAAGCAAGCTCTTCTTGAACATGAATTCTGTAATCAGTAATGGTAATGAAATACTGGGGTGGGACTCAATTCCTTATCCACCCCTTATCCTAGAAATGCTCTCAGGGACTGCCACTGCCTTCCTCCTCCCACAGCCAGGACAACTTCCCACTCAGGGGAACAGGAGTGAGGAGCTGCCTTTCCAGAGAAGAGGAGGAAAGGGAAATGCTAAGGACAGGGCTACAGGTGTCTGGAACTGCAACACAAGCAAGAGACTTAAATTTCTTCTGAGCAGCTTCAGTGCTATTCTGGGACAGAGTGAACTGCTCAGCACTGGTGACATGCAGGAAATGACTCCATGGCAGTAATCTGAGCAGACTATTTGAGTAGGGATGCCAGTTTTGTCCCTCTTTTGAAGATAAGTCTATACTCTGAAATACCAGCATCAAAATACATTAGGCAGGGCCACAGGGCAGCACTGGACTGAACTAGTTTGGGGCCATTTGTGGATTTGTAATCCCTTTGAGACTACAGTATTCATTTTCTTCATGCTGCTTTGGGAATTGATTAATGAAGGTGCTTGCAGGAATTAAGCATGGCAGTAGGAGTTCAGGAGTACCATAAAGGAAACACACCACTGCCATTAAACACTTTCCCTGCAGGAGGGTGGGCAGGGCTCACAAGAGCCTGGTATCCTCTTTGTCTTAGGTACCCCCCAGGAAACTTGCTTTTAGTGACTTGTAGGCTAAATTTATTCTACTGGCCAAACAAGGGTGGGCAGCACAATAAAGAGGCACAGCTTGCCAAAGGTCCTTCAGGAATGGGATGCCTGTGCCTGCAGCCACATCTCTGGGGCCTCAGGCAGTGTCTGCCACCTGGAAGATGCTCCCTGCCACACTGGATTGCAACCCTCTGCACAATTTTGACTGCAGGTGAGACGAATTGGCACAGCACTCTGAAGTGGCTATGAGCATATATTCAGGCTTATTGAGGCATAAATCCAGGAAGCCATGTGTTCAGGTGATTTCCAAGTTCACCTAAGCTTTATGAAACCTATTTTTTAGCCAAACAACTGTAAATGAGCAGTGCCTGGTGACATTTTATTACATTTTCCCTTATTATGCCTTAGTGGTAAATTGTTCTCGCCAATCAGTGTCACAGTATCAGAGAGACAGTTAGAGAGAAACACCTAAAGAAACCAGAGATAAGAGATTTGACTGTCTGTCTCTGCAAAATGGGCTTCTTTTCATTTTTCAGTGCAGCTCAGAGTCCTGATTAAAATAATAAACCAACACAATGATCAATTAAGAGAGTGGAGAAGCAGGTATGCTGTCAAGACTAGCAATCATCCTATAGGAATAAATCAAAGTAACAGCAGCACTAAGTAAGGAGCAGTTTACACTCAGTGTTATACCAAGTACTGTTGAGAGTCATGTTTTACAGTGATGCTATTAAGCATATTTGCATCACACTAATGAGGAAGAGCACACCATCAAGGATTTTTCTTTTCCAATTACATTCAATATAACATGAATACTTGATATCTTAATTTACAATTACTCCATTATGACAGAAGAGTATCCACCCATGGAAACACCCATTTTTTTATGGTGCTATTAATTAACAACACATGCATAAAGTTTTCAAAGGCTGATGAAGAAAACAGGAGCTTAAAACCACAGATGTTTATATCTCCCTCCCATCCATTTTAGTTAAGACTGTTGTGAGTGTAACTCACCAAGAGCCAGTCAGAGGAATATGCCTTTTATTTCCATTTCTAAAAGATCATCGAGGGCTCACCCCTTTTGCCATTTGGGATTTCTGGGGGTTTGCTTAAAGAAACCTCTTGTTGTGTCCTCTTTCTCTCTCTTACATCCCTCATGAGCTGGCAGGCACCATCCACCAGCTGGAAAGCAGGCCTGGTGGAAGGGTGGCAGCTCATTAAATGCTGTTCCTTGGAGCAAATAAACTCCCATTAGCTGAATCCTACACTGCAAGTGACTGGCAAAGCTCAGACCTCCCTGCTGCATTCCCTGGCCATCACACAGCACCATGCACTTCAGCAATTAACAGGAAAATTCATGCTAATTCTGCTAATATTTGGTATAGAGCACCGCTGCCTCAGAGTGGTTGTCAAAACCCTGTTTGCTGATAATAAAGAGCTCCTGTGCAAGTGAATGAGGCAGCCTGCAGCCTTGGTGTTTATTATATTACAGTGTTAGGGGCTCCCAGCTCTGAATATTCATGGTGAGGAATTAAACCCTAATTTTCAGATGCCAACAGTAGCTGCTGTTTAGTGTCACTGGGTTTTGGTAGAGTTTTAGAGTTCTATGAGAAATAAAAAGCTAGACATACAAACCTTCTTTAAAGTAGCAGCTGAAAGGAAGGCTCTTAAAAGGGAACATTTAGGCATCAAAATGAAAGATACATTCAAACAACTGCATACTTGGAGGGTTTAGAAGCAAACAAAACACTCCAGGCCCTAATTCTGCAAATGTTTATACACATGCTTCTCTAACTGCGAAATCAGTATTTTACTAATTTACTAATTACTATTTTATATCAGTGCTTCATTTTCAGCATTTTTCTAAACTCTGCACTCAAAGCCTGTTGAAATACTCCTAAGCAAATAACAAAACAAGGGTAAGATAGTTACTCTGGGGATGGGTCTACACCCTGGGAACAAATGAAAAGGTCCACCTTCCTCCAGCTTGTTTGTTAAATGTTTCAAAAAGCCTTACTCATCGTTTTCAACAAACTGGGAGAAAGATGAAGAGATTTGATGCTTGAAACATCCATCTGGGACAGAGTCACCAGGGAGAAGGATGGCACACAGAGCTGCAGCTCTTTACAGTGGTCAGAAGCACATCAGGGGAGGAGAGTTCCTGGGAGAGGAGCTTTCCCACCTCTCTGGAACATTTGACAGAGCAAAATCAGTGAGGGGCTGCTGACTGCATCCTGTGAACACAGGCTGTGCCTGCACTGAGGTTTGATCTGTTTGAGTCAGTCACTGGATGAGAGCATTAGTGGCACAGCCACGGAGTAGCAGAAGGCAGCACAGACCTTGAAAAGCCTGGAAGAAAACCCACAACAGGCACAAAGTCTGCTGTACATTTTATGTGCTCCATCAGTTCACTACCTTGTATGCTCTTCTTCCACTGGGCCCTGAAAGGAGCTAAAATACCATTCTTCACCAATAGCCAGACAGTTATTAAAAGTAAGAAACTGAAGCTTTTCATAAAGCAGGTTCTTGGAAGTCTATCCCATCCCATCTTGTTCTGATCCCTGGTCCTCAATAACTAGTCCTGAACACAGTCCTGCTTTGCAGAGCTTGTTGCTCTGGTAGTTACCCCAAAGTAATTAGGTGCTCTGTGATTTTCAAATGTGATCATGGAGTCCTTTCTGGCATTCTTGTGTTGCTAAGGGATGTGCAGCTCCTACCCCAAGCTGAAGTTTCTCACTGCAATCCTATATTCCCTTGGACGAACACATTAATTATAATGTCACTGTGCCATTTCTTTCTGCATGAGACCATGGGTTCTTCATTTTAAGAATGCAGCAACAAGGTGGGAGAAATGCAAAAGTGGGCTGTGGGAAGATAAGAGCATTACTAATTACATCTTCCACCTGCCTGCAGTCCTGAGATACTAATGAAATGTAAGAGCGAGATCCAAGGCAAGCAACAGGCTGCAAATGGGATCCTGGGCACTGCCCAGCTCCCACAGAACCAGTCTGGATGATTTTAATAGTTGTTCATGCTTTTCAGCTCTCAGTCACAAGGCTTGGACAAAAGACAAGAATTGATTTAACAGAGAGTGAATGTAATGCTTCGCAAGTAGCTTAGACTGCACCAATTAATCAATTACCCAAGTACATTCCACTTTAATACATTCATTACTATTCCAATCTTTAATCAACTGCTTGTTCCACACACAATGAGGTTCCTGCATCTCTGTGCAAGGAACAATATTCACTTTGCAACAGAAAAACACCGCTTTCAATGCCAGACATGAAAAATCAGAAGTGTGCTGATGGCTGTGTGATGTGAACAATCCTGTAACTGGCTTACACGCTGTGCTGGCACTTGCTGTGGCTTTGTTTGATACACCCATTAAAAATATTTATTGGAGATTAAGAGCAGGAACTGATCTGAAGGATGTTTTTGCCTTTATGTCTCAGTTTGGCACATGCAACTGAAAGTGCTGCAACCAGCTACTGCATTTCCTAGAGTCAGGAGCCTTTCAAGCTGTGATTTTCTAAAACTTTTTAAAAAGCAGGAATAAACTTTGAAAACTGTGTGCAGCACCTCCAAGCCTTCAGCTGTTTTGCTTCCCTTGCCCTCCCTTTCTGGCTCTAGTGCAGGGCAACTCTGGTGCCAAGGGAAATGGCCCCTTTAACGCTGCAAAACCCTGATTTTAATGGGTGTCAGAATATGTCCATAACAGTTCTGCTGTTAATTTTTTGATTCACTTGATCTATAAAATGGGCAAGCTGGATGAAGAGTGCCACAAGTCTATCAGTCCCTTTGACCCTACAGAAATTTCATCTATTTGTTCCCATAGGGGAGAGTTTCTGCAAGAAACAACCCTGAACTTCCACCACCAGTCAGGAACTCAGGAAGGTCTTTCTTTAAGGCCCCCTCCTCATCAGTGAAGAGTCCTGGTGACAGGGGACCAGGCTGTGGGGTAAAAAAGCAAAAGTGAAATCTCAGATTGAAGGTAAAAGAGGATCAAAAATTATCTGCAGGAGTGAGAAAAATGTGTTTGTTGATAACAAGTGTGGTGTTTGATCTGCAGACGGTACTTCACTATCTCGCCGTTCATCAAGAGCCAGAGGATTTATCCTTCAGGCATGAGAGATGGAACAGCTTAAAATGGTTAGTGACCACAGAAAGGATTAGCACGTTATTATCTTTTTAATCCACAACATTTACTTTTTCAGGATTTATTGGAGCTAATACAAAAGTGATTAGTGTTCTGGTTTTGCCAAAGTAGGAGGTTGTTTATGACTCCATTCCCACACATGGCCTGTAAAAACAGATAGTGCTGGCTGGAAAGTGGCCAGTAACAGAAAGTTTCATCTTCTACACTGCATTCACAGAAATAGAAACTACAATTGCCAGTAAGTCCCAACAAGGACCTTCTAAAAGTAAAGCAAAAGTATGTTACATTATCCCACCCTGCAAGCACACAATAAAAGGTAGTGTGGAAAGTTCTTCAGCTTTCTGCATTTGCTAGACATGGGCTATTTTTACAAAAGTGGGATAAACCAGCCCCCAGCATTCCAGAATCTTGGCCAGCCCATGAGACATCATGACTAAAAAATGCTGAGATGTTAAAAATAATCAATGTTATTTTTTGTATATGCAGTCCAGCTTATCAGAATTTAGGATTCGTATTTTTCACTTTTGCTCTGCCTTTGTGATGTCTGGAAATGAATTTATTTGTTTTTAAATGGAAGCTGAAATTCTCAGGTCATCACAAAATTTGAGGACCTAAGGTTTTCAGAAGAATTCTCAAGCTGACTTTCACAAACCTGTCTATGTAACTTAAGCTGTTCAATCTCTTTTTCAGAATAGCACAGGAACTTGAGACTCCAGGATTGTGGCCTAGCCTTTCCAAACTGGGCTTGTGTTCCTAGAGTGCATACCAGTTTAAAAGGTTCTTAGATGGCTAACTCCCACAAATGTGAGTTACACGCTTCTCTATTTTTAAATATGGGGCCATCACCACTTTTTGAAAATAGGGGTTATTATTTTAGATCTTTGGCTTTTGAAAGTGATCCTTATGATACTGCCACAAGAAGAAAACTGGTAAGATGAAGGGACAGACAGACAGCCATATGCAGAGAAGTAACAAAGCAGAAAATTTTCTTTTTCCCATCTTGTTCTTTTGCAATGAGTATCTCTACTAAATCTCTCCAGCATGTAAATCTCCTTTAGGAAGAAAGATGCTAAAACTGAAGGAGAAGAAATCTAATTGTGGGTTGATTCCTTTAGTTCTTCACTCACTGTGAGGCTGAAGGGACAACAGCCAAGATTGTGAGGAGAGCTTTTTCTTCTGCTTGGTTTGGGCAGCAGATCAAATGTGCATTGCTGCAGAGCTCTGGATCAGAGCAGGCTGTCAGGAGGTCTGTTTGCCCCTAAAGGTTACGCCTGTGCTGCACTCATGGCATCTCAAGTGGATGTTCTGGGCTGGCTTCAGGCCTCTCAGCCCTCTCCCTGTGGACAGTGTGACTTTGGTAGCACAGGGAATGTTCCTGGCCCGCAGCCCAAATGTTTGCTCAGTGCCTGGGGAAGCCTTTGTGGCCCATGCTGGGTTCCCTCACTCCACCTCCAGGCGCAGCTGAGCCAGCAGGCAGCTGGCATTTCCATCCTGGGCTCTGTGCACAGGGCAGAGCTCACAACCACCCTGCACCCTCAGGCCACAGAATTACCGAATCCTTCATGTGCTGAGGTTGCCACTTCCACCTTTCTCCTGGCCTGGTGCTTTGTGAGGCAGCCCTTGGGCAAGTTCACCCCCCCTGTGCCAGGCCAAAGCACCCCAGAGAGGCTGGGGAAATGCAGGAGCTGCTCCTGTACATCTACATGTCACAGAAGTTATAAAGAATTTAAACTGTAGTTTAAATTAGTTGTCACTCTCCTTCCATTCCCTGTATTCATTTCATACCCACATCTCGGTTTCCACTAAGATTGTTTCTTGCAGAGCAAGGCTTTTAAAACAATACTGGGAAAACTCCCACAAGGATTCAGGTAATATACTTCCCAATCACATGGCAGACGGGTGGAAAGCATGAAAGGAAAACAGTCAATAGCTGCTTGCTATCTCACCCCCCCCTGAACTGAGAAAATTTCTTAGGGAGCTGTGAATTACTCCCCTATAGTTCTTGCTACATTATTATTTTGAAATGACTCATGCCTGTGCTATTCCTTGCCTACTTTGTTTGCCTTATCAGTTTGCTGGGTGATGTATAATTAAAAAAGCCCTGTTTTACCACCTCACTCACAGATCTCTTTAGATAACACACCAAGTGTGACAGCAAGAAAAACACAATGTAAACTTCAACTGCTGCGGTTTCCTTGTGCATTTATTGAAACCCTCCCTTCTGGGATCCAAGTCTCTCATTCAGAATGGGCCAGTATTTGTTTCCTGGTGACATCTGTGAGCATGACAGTGTGTTGACATAAGAAAGCACAGCCTCCAGTGGCAGGGGAGGCTGGACCATCCTCCCCAGCTGCTCAGCATCCACCATTCCTGACAAAATCTCCCAGGAGGTACTCAGAGATACACCTGGAGATGGCAATTGCAGATTAGAGCTAGACAATACACTTCTAAGTGCCAGGCAGATATTCCACAACTGTTTGTCACAGAGAACAAACTCAGCACCCCCTTCAGCCTCAGCCAATGCCACCTGCAGCCCTTTCTCCTTTCACCTCTTCAGTCTCAATCTATGTGACACATTTATGCCACTTCTGTTCTCTCTAACACAGCCTTTTAATTTCCAACACTGAATCTTGAACTCCTGTCCAGGCTCTTCTCATGTCTCGACGGCAGCACCTCTCCTTTAAGAAGCAATTTCACTCTTCTCTGTTTCCTTCTGAATTCCACTGTGTGACTACTTCCCTAGCTCACCACTCAAAACAATCTTTTTTCTTCTGCCCCCATCTCATGTCTCCTCATCACATCAAATAAAAGCAAATTTTATTCACTTTCAGGATCTTCCAGAGCCTATCATTCTCTCATACACTATTTATGCATTCTCCCACCTTCCACAGGACTGTCATGCTACCTTTCATCAAACACCAGATACATTTTCAAACATCTTTTGTTCTTTCTTCTAGGCTGTAACTCAAAGATGCGGACATCCACCACGTTATCGCATTGACCTTTCAAATCCTTCCTGTCAAACCTCCACCTTCAAACAGAAATGAAACTTGGCTGTCTTGGGAGCTCTGGATGTGCAGAACTGATGCTCCATGAGAAGCTGCTCTGCCTCCCTGTCCTTGCTCTACCCACCTCCACTGGTGGCCTCCTGTCTTCATCACATGGAGCTGTTTAGCACAGGGGCTATTTTTTTTCAGTCTTCTCCTATGAGTTTCTGAGCTACAACTGGGAAGTGCTGCTTACAGATGAGTCTGCTGTAAACTGCTGACCCTCATGTTCTAGAAAGGAGTAGCTCAGGTCTATACATTACCATTTACTTGCAAAATTGTGACCTAAGACAGGAACACAGTCTCTAATTTTGAAATGACTATGCAGAAAACATTTTCATAACAAGTAAAAGAAAGCTCAGTGTTTCCTGAGGAGATTTTGCTGCTGCTGTTTAACAGTCTCACCACCTAAACCTTGGCAATAGGTCCAGTAATCCTATGTAAAAAAACAGGCAAAATGTAATCCATTTAGGGTGCAAAGACCTTATACAGCACCAGCTATCAGAGCTCAAATGGTGACAATTTATGAACAAACAACTCACAAATCTGTGGCAACCAGCACACCTGAGCCATCTCCCCCATCCTGTCTTGGCAAGGAATAAAGGGAAACCATGGCCCCCACTGCCATGCTCAGCACTGTGGGGCATTAGGCTTCAATTCCTTCCCATACTGTCAAGTGAAGCAGAGGTTTGGCCACAAGTGTCAGTTTGGGCACTTCAGATTAGCTCCAAGTGGCTGAGATAAAAGGAGCCTGTCAGCTTAGTGGCTGAAAGGACTCGGGTATGTGGCACAAAGAGACACCAAGCTCAGCCAAAGCTGAGAGGCTCTGCCTGAAAATGGAAAGAAACCTTTGCTTGAGGGCTCCTAACTGTTCTTTTTTTGGCTGGGGGGCATTAGGCAGGATGGTAGGGAAGTAGGTCTGCAACCCTTTTGTTTCTCTTCCCTTCTCCAAATACCAAAGGAAAGAGCACCTTGGAAAAAGAAGGATTAAACAGTCTTTTTCAAACAGCTGCCTTGCAGAAGGAAGGATGCTACTAAGGTGTTTAGGCAATGGTACTATCACTTCAAAGACAAATTTAGGGGCAGGGTTAGTTGGGCACCCCAGCAGTACAGTCAACAAGGCAAAGACCTTTTCCTCCAAGGTGTCACATACAGCTTGCAGTGGTTTAACTGCAATCAGTTTTGGAGTCAAGTCAGTTCAGCAGGTATGAAATCCCAGGAGAATGTACTTAACTTAGTGCACAGACATCAATTTAGCTCATCTGAGTTACTGAAGTAGGCTAAATCAATACAAGGCACTTGTAAATGGATTTAAAAGAACATTCATGTGAGGTTTGTTTCAATTTAGCAAGTCATGTTAAGGAGCAATTTTATTTAAACTCGAGCAAGGTTTCTTTGTTGGCTATCCTTAAACCCTAGATTATGACTCTAATTACCCATCTAAGCAAGTAGAGAGGAAAGCAACTGTTCCACACATCTCTGAGGGAAAGTCCCCTGAGCAGAGAAACAGGCAGCACTGCCACTTCTTCCTCAGAAGCAAGGCAGTAAGACTGGATAGGCCCACTGACAAAACAGTTTTTTCCACTTATACCAGAGTGTAAATTAGCAGATTAATATTTACTTCCAGCCACTGCTATCAGCCTGAAGGGGAAATGGAGCAGAATGAGGCCAGCAGAGGTCACAGCTCATTCAACCCGTCAGTATCATCAAATTTGCTCAGCAGAGCTTTGATTACTTTTCCAAACTTCAAGGCTGGTTTGTGGTAAGACATTTTTCTAGAAAGGGAGGAATAGAAGGCTAAAACCAAGGCCATGTTAACATATTTATAGATCTCTCAACTAGCAAAACTATTGTCTTTATTTGGGAAGCTGAATGCTTCTGAATATTAAATCAAAACCACTAGCTCTGAACATCTACAAGTCTTGCTCCTGGATGAGGTGGGGGCTGCAGTGAGATCTACGGAGCTGGCATAGGGCTAACTGCACAGCCCATGGGATTAAGCTGTTATGCATTCACAGCCATTAAAATATCCCTTTCAGCTCCTCTTTGACACACAAAGAGGAGGATGCTGCCCTTGCAAGCTCACCCTGTGCATATTTTAGCTCTGTGCCTGCTTTTAAGACATCAACCTCACTCACAGACCAGCACTCTCTAAAGCAGGAGAGCCTCTGAGTCCGGCTGTTGTTGAAGTGTTTTGGGACTGTCACCTTCACCTGAGAGCAGCCCTACAGAGCACACCTGGAATGGCCCTCAGAGAGCAAACTCCAGCCAGAGGCAACTCATGGAATGGGAGCTTTGACATCCAGCTGAAGAGTGGCATGGGCAGGGGGTTGGAATTTAAAAATCAGGGAGCATGGTATCACCATTTCAGAAAAAACCCACAATTCCTGCTCAGTCCTGGTGAGACTGGCACAACATATCCATGCTATACATACTCCAGGCTTTGGATGTCTGCCAATGCCAATCAATGTCCAACCCTCCCAAAACACAGCTTGTACCTATTGATTCAACATGAAGAAAATTTTATTATCAGCCCTTGTGGGTTCCTTCCACAGCCTAGGACACATTCAGCTGTGTCCAGCCCAGCTGCCCCATCGACCACATTTGGAACAGTGTGCTTTGCCTTTATCCTCCCTGTATTTGCCTTACCCTTTTCTGCACTATGACTTTTTTGTTCTTATTATTAATGGTTGACTCACCTCTGCATTACATTTTTTTATTAGTGTTTGCAATACTGTGCTCAGGATAATGGATCTTTAACTGGCTGAGATTTGTAAAGAATACCAGTGGAAGATGACTATTTCATGGAAAGGAAACTCCGTTAACTCCACCAGCAACAAGAAAGTCATCTCCTGGGCTACACATCCACTCTGCTTCCTGTACAGTGCTTGTAAAGAGTAATTTCAGCAGGATTTGGCCTGGGCCTTCAAGCTGGGTAATAAACTCAGTCATGACCTAATGTTCACCACTAGTTCAGGTGCACTTATTTGATGTTGCTTTGGCTTAACAAAAAGGAACCAGCATGCTTTTATAAAAGAAAATTCAGTCTAAACCAGATTCAATTATTATTGTTCAATTAACATAATTTCTTTGATCAAAAATATAAGTTAATTTTTAGGAGAAAGCATGAAAAAACTCTTAAATAAGCCATACCTTTTAATTTTTAAATGAAAGGTGGTGTCTGGCACTTTCAGCACTTTCCCCCTTGTTTTTCCAACTATTCCTTTCTCACAGAAGGCTTCCTTGTCAGACATTTTTTGCTTTTAAAAAAGTTCCCTAAGAATCTTCTACTAGCCCTACACACATGAGGCTGAAGGGTAAGAGCAGCAGTTTAGGCAAGAACACCTTGAACCTCTCCACATAAGCTCATCCTGCCCTTGGGTATGACCCCAGAGTCATTTTGGAAGGGGACTGACCTTCCTTGTGATGAACCAGCACCCTAAGTTCTCACAACCTGTAGCATCAATCTGAATGCACATCCAGCTGACCAGTTAAAAAACACCAACAGAAAGAAAAAAAAGCCCCAAAACAACACCACAATCTCCTCTTTCCAGTGCGGCAGACAGGGATGTCTTTGATGCTGCCCTTCCTTCTGTGCCCCCCTCCCACCCCAAGTGAAGAGTACCCGTGGTTTCAAACCCAAAGCACGTGGCTCTGCTATTTCTGACGGGCAGAAGCAGAAGTCAGCTCCCCGAGGGATTCCAACGTGAGCACAGCGTTTGTACAAGGGCTGGACGGACGGATGTGCTTTCAATTCTAAGCCTTGAGGAAACGAGAATACATCTATGAAAGTTTCACCAAGGAGAAAAAAAAAATAGAAATGAAGAAAAAAAAAAGGCAAAGGGGTTTCAGAGAAGACAGCCCCTTGAGCGATTTCCAAACATCAAAGAAAAAGGCCTCCAGCGTGTTCTCCTCATCTGATACCTTTGTTCCCCCACTCCACGCCCGCAGGCACGTTCCTATCGATGCACAGAAGGCTCCTGCAGCCCCCAGACAGCTCCGTGTCCACACACATTACCTGCCTCCAGCTCCAGCTCCCTCACGCTGGCCCTTCACACCAATCACAGCTCATTTGCCGTGGTTGAAGCCAGGTGGGACTGACTATGGAGTCTGGAGTCCCAGAAAACTCCAGCAGGTCCAACAGCCTGGCTGCTCCTCCACCCTCTGTGCAGGTACAGTCCGGCTGAGCGCTGCTGTTCCGCCCTTCCTCCAGGGGCACCTGCGTGGCTGTTTCCCACTTCCCCCACCTCTCTTTGCTCTGAATTCCCTTCTGCAGGGCTGCTTTTCTATTTCCCTCTTTCTGCTCTCTATTTTCTCTTTCTATTTGCCCTCGCGGTTACCGTTTCCTGCCCATCTCTGGGTTGCCTTGGCATCTTGGAAGAGGTGCAGGGCAGACGCCTATTTTCCCTGTTTACAGAGCACACTCCCACCCAGCTGCCTGGAATTGCTGCCCTCGGCTGCATCCCGGGCAGCACCTCCCCTCCCCTGGGGCAGAGAGGGGAGAACACAAGTCAGGTCACAAAGGGTCGATTGCAATTGTCAGTCAATCGACAATTGTTATTGTCAGTTCTCTTTATTTTCTCCAGTCACAGAAAGAAGCTCCCGACAGCAAACTCCTTGCTCCCCATCAGGGACTGCTGTTATCTGCCTGCAAATTCGGAAGCTACCAAGAGTTCTCCTCACCCTGGAGGCTGCACGCAGGGCTTGTCAGTGCAGCACTGACTGCAGAGGGGTTCAGTCTGTTGGAACTTCTTTCACAGACTAACACCCAGCACATCCTCATGACAGCAGTGGTTCCCTTTCACATCCCAGTGGGCAAACCTTGTATAACCAAACAGTTTCAGATAATCTCTTAATGACCTGCTGCTCACTGCTAGCCCTGCACTGCCGCACATCCCGAGGTCTCTGCAGACCAACCCGAACTGCAATTACCCACTGGGGGCTTTGATGAGACTGGTCCCTGAAATTCGACTTGGAGGAGGAGGAACTTCGGCTCTGCCACTCCCTGTGATAGAGCCGGGCCTCCGAGTGTCCCTCAAGGGCCATGGCTGTACACGATGGTGTATACAGAGGCGAGGGTGCTAATTCGCCATCCTCAGGGCAGTGGCTCCAGTAGACCTTCTTATTAGGGCGACCATTTGAAGAAACCCAAAAGCTGGCTAGGTAGTAGTTCCTGATAGATTAACCTGGTTCATTTTTCTTAAAAGTTTGTTGGCTTGTTTTAAATTATTATTTTCTAGGGATTTTTTACTCCCAAGGGTCTTTTCGGCTCTAGTTTGCATATTCAGCCCTTTTTTTTTTTTTTTTTTTTTTTTTTCTTTTATCTGCTACTCTTCAGGCAGGCCAGCTCCGAAAGGAGTAAGGAGGGGGTCGTAAATTCCTGCATTGGAATGCAAGCCCTGATAAGAGGCCGATTTCTTCACAACTAAGTGGTTTTTTTTTTTTTTTCTTTAACTACAAGAGAAATTTTGGTTACAGAGCTACAACAAAGTACAAAAATGACATTCAAATAACAAAGCTACAATGTAGTACAAAATAAATGGATAATTGTTAAATCGATAATCTGGTCCTTTATTTATAACAGTCCCTGTGTTGGGCAGGGAGACTTTGTGACAGTGCAGGAAACACGCTCGTGTGCAGCCAAGGAACAAGCAGGCTGCTCTGGAGCTTTGCCTCTGTCAGCCTTCGTGACACCCACCCTGCACCGAGTGTTTGGGGGCTGCTCTGTCTCCTCTGTCTGCAGGGGCTTTCCTGGAGATAAATGCAGCAAAGGAAAGCTTGTGGTTCATCGCCTCTCCAGTCCCTCCATACAGGGTTTCTAGGGAATTTCTCTCTGCAGCAAATGATATGAAAATGAACAGGCATGAAAGTATCCTAGGGACACCAACCTAGGGATCTGATCCAACTTTCTTTGAACTCAGTGGGACTTTTTGCAATGAATGGTGGGTGACCTAAACCCAAATTCATTATTTCTATAGGTTGGCAAGAAAAGCTAGAAAAAGGAGCTCACTCTTGGGCTTGGGTTTAAATCCAGGTCTGTGAGCAGATGCTGTTTTCCAGACCTGTGTGCAAGGCCACTGAAATGCCTCTGCTGAGCTTTAAGTTAAGGCACTGAATTGACACCTGATCCCTAGAGTTCTGTGCCATTTTGAGCCCTAGAAGTCAGCAGCTCTACAGGGCTGGAGGCTGGTCCCTCTGCCCCACCAGTGGCTCACAGCTCATGTCCCCACTGTGGACAGTGACAACTGGACTATCCTGCTCAGCAGCTTGCCTTTGGCCAAGGAGTGCTGATAGATTACATTCCCTATGTAACACAAGACTTTAATTACTTTACAAAAGCACAGAATTCCTTGTCAGCTGTAGCCTGTCAGAAGGAAATGAGAAAATCAATGAATTCAGAAGACTGCAGAGAGAAAGGGGGGGGAAAAATAAAAAAAATTTAAAAAACCAAACCAAACAACAAACACTGAAAGTAATGCTTCTTTCATTCATCTGAAGAAGATATACTACTGGAGCAACAAGGATTTAAATGTCTAAACACCTAGTCAAGACTTAGCCTAGGCCAGGGAGCACAATCCAGCTGTTCCTTTCTTTCCCAAGCTGGTGGGAAGCTGGGGTATCTATTTGTTCAGCAGTGCTGTCACTATAAACTGTACGATCCTTCCCAAGTGTAATGCTCACTGCACTTTACTTAAGTTATAGTGCAGCTCAGCACAGATCTGTCTGCCAAAGTTGGGTATTTTGAAATGCCTCCCATTCCTGACCCGTGTGATTGAAATGGATGGATTATTCTGTTCAGATGTTTAACTCCCTGCAAACAGACAGAGAAATCCCCATGCTGCTGCAGCTCCTGAGTCACGGAAGCAAAACTACTCTATTACCACAAGGCTTCAGTACTACTGGATTTATCTTGATTGCCCACATTTCCAGAAAGTTAAAGGGTGTTTCACACCTCCAGAACATGGAGAATTTCTTGCTTCATAATTGAAAAAGGCACAGATAGACAGAACTACTGCAGAAAGGTGAAAGAGAGAAATTGCCAAGGAAAAATAGAATGAGTGGTGTTATTATTTTATATGGAATTATCAGGTAACAATGGCAACATACCTGGATGCATTTTTTTAATGACATTTAAACTAACGTTTGACAGTGTTAAAGTTGAATCCCACATCACACCAGATCCCTTCTGAATAGCATTTTCAATTACACCCTCAAAATTGGTCTAATTAAAGCAGGCAAGCATTATTGGCTCTGTTGTAGAAGTGGTATGATTCACAAAATGAAGCAGCAGATTCACAAAATAAAGCAGCAGATGTGGAGATCACTGCAGGGGTAGGAAGGATTTCCTCCATCTACTCTAGAGCTAAGTCTTTACCTGCAGACCCTTCTTTACCCAGCAGCCGCATAATTATGACTCTGAAAGCCCAGGAAAACACGCTTCTGTTTGAAGAGAGTTAAACAGGAGTTTAGACAGGAATGATCTGCTGGGTTATTCAGCCCAAGCATAGCACCCAAGTGGTGTGGTCAACACTATTCCCAAAGCCAGCAAGGCTGGATGCTGCCTCAAGGATCCCTGGCCAGAGCTCCTGGTGCAGACATGCCCTGAGTCAGCTGTCATTAGCTGGTATTAATCCTGGCAGAGCACCCTGTACACAACATCCTTAAAAGGGCTTAAGTGGATGTTAGGCACTAGTTAACTTATAAATTAAAGTATGAATTAAATTATCCACTGAAGGAAGTAAATGGCAATTTAAATTTCAGTTCATTATGAAGTCAAAGTAAGTAAGCCAATTTACACCAGATAAGGTTTTGGCCTGGTTTCTCCTCCCCTTGATTTTAAGCCCTGTTTTGTTGCAGGAGAGGCTGTGTAACATGAAGTTATCCTGCTGCATGACACTACTGGCTCACATCAGTAATTCTGTGTATTGCTTTCAATAAGCTGGTTGACACCATTTGCAACAGATGTGATTCCTAGTTCATGTGAAAGCATTAAGTGGAAGGGGGATACCTGCACACGTGGGGGATCCTTTGAATTTCCAGTTAGAAACATTTACTAGTATATAATTATTCGGATGAGCTTTTTGCTTAAATTCCTGCCATAGTCATTCCAAACAAGGTTGCACATTTCTAACACTACAGACAGATTTGAAAACAGTGACGTGCTCTGAAATAGAGAAAACTGAGCATAATTTGTTGATCAATGAGTTACAAAGAATCACAGACATTAGTTGTACTATTTAGCATGAAAAAGGCAAATCCAAACCCCTCAGAGACACTGTGCGAAATTCTTGCCTTGCTGAAATTCAAAACCCAGTGTACCACCTTTGTTACTGGACAAAATAAACTCATAAATATAAATCTCACAAGGCTCAAAATCAGTATTTATTTCTGCCTGGATAAAACACAGTTTTTTGCCTTGCTGAGACCTGTGAGCAATTTTCTGCCAGCTGGAGGCAGTTGCTCCTCAGCCTGCAGATCCCTTATCTGGGATTCCTGAGGGCTGCATCTGCAGCCGAGGAGAGCCTGGAAGCGTTCCCAGGCATTGATGCCAAGTGCCAGGGAGCAGCCCGAGCCCGTGCCCCCTCCGGGGATGGCTCTCCGGGCTCTCCCGGCTGTCAAATCACACCTGGGATGTCCGAGGAGAGCGGCAGCTGGAACGGGACGATTTTTTCTCCCCGGGAAGGAGGCTAACAGGGGGGAGAGAAGACACGCTCTAACAGGCACACCTGCATTCTGAGCCTGGGGACAAGCCACAAACCTCATTCCTTCTCTCCATAGGGACAGGGCGAGCAAGGGGAACTCGGGGCTGCTTCTCTGCACATCCCACAGGTCTGTGGCACCACAGAGAGAACCCTCCCCAGCCGCACTTCCCTTGGGGAAAGGAGGTGTTCCTCCCTTTTCTCCTACCCAGTGGCTAGCCACAGCGCTGTGCTGGGCTACCAACGCCCCTGTGGGCAGGGCAGCTCCAAGGATACAGGAGAGGAGCACGCCTGGGCAGTCTCCTACAGAGAACTGGCGCGGCAGCGCGGCACGCAAAGGGACCGCAGGGATTTTTAAACCCATTCCTCACGCCTCCGTGTATCCTAGCAACCCTCGCCGAGCTTACAGATGCGATGCCTCGCCCACCTGTTGCACAGCCAGCCCGAGGCAAGTTCCACATGGCTTTCTTCCCAGCTCATCCCGAGAACCCGCCGCGGCGATTAAGGAATGGGGGGATGTGCCACAACCGGCCGGAGGCACCCCTGGGCATCAGGGACTCGGCACTGGCTCCTGCATGTGCTCCAAGGAAAGGTCTGGCACAGGCTTTGTGGTCAAGGCAGGAAAAAAGGGGTGGCCTTGAGCCCCGCCGCATAAAATGCCTGATGTGCCATCACTCGGGTCCTGTGTGGACATCCAAGTGTGATTTCTACGTCCAAAAACGAACACAACTTGACTCCTCCCATTCCCTTCCCTCCAACCTGACTGAGCTGCAATATAATTACAGTAAATGAGCTTGTTAAGGAAAAAAAACCAAAAAAAAAAAATCTGCTTGAAAAGCAACCTTTTTAAGGAGTGATGCCACCCCAAAGTATTCTTTAGTATTTTTGATTTCCGTTGGGAGAAAATAAAATACTGAAAACGTTATAGAAATAAACATCGAACATGAAAATTTTGCTCTTCAGAGAAAAAAAAATGAAAAAATATAAAACAATTACAAAAATCTGTTGAAGGGGAAATTTACAATTTTACAAAATTTACTTTCTACACCTGTGAAAATGGTCCCTTCTTTATGATTGTCCTGCTCATTAAATTAGATTTCCTTTGTTTGGCAATCACTGATCAAATCCTTTAAGCTGCAATATCCATTTCTCACTTGAAGCTCAGTTATCTTACTTTATCATTCATGTGCATTCCTGAAAAAAAAAGAAAACCCCCAACTATTTTGCTGTGGGTTTGTTTCTTTTTTGTGTTACTGTACTTATCACTGCTAAGTCCATTCTAATAGATTCAATAATTCAAGGGATGCACAGAAGCTGCTGTCCCCAAGGCCAGTAGGGAAGACAAGGTTGTCACTGCTCAAAGACACATCATTTTCTGTAGATCTTTCTTATTCATTTTCACAGAGGAAAATATGGGATACTTCCTAAATGGTTCTGGCACTTGTGAGTTATCCCTCTTTCCCTGCCCAGGCAGATAAATGCAGCATTCAGGTTCCTTCTCTGGAGTGCTCCAAATATGAGCACTGATGGTGCCCTTTCCCCAGGGAGGCTGAGGCTGACTTCCTGGTGATCTGCAGCAGCTCCTGGGCAATGACTGGAAGAAGCTGGCACACCTTCTCCCTCAGCACCACTTCCTCTGCTCATCTCAGGCTGGAGAATACACTCAGGATGTCAAACCCTCCTTTTCACTGCGAGGCTACTTGGCAGCTGGATGTGCACACTGAGATGAGTCCAGCTGAGATGGCAGCAGCCACTTCATTAGTTCAGTGTCAGCTCGGTTTTGACACGTTTGTGGAACCATTCACTAAGTTTTTATAACAAGCGAGAACAGGATTTTTATAGCTAAGATTTTTTTTGCAATTGTCACATGAATTTTAGGCCATAGTCCTGGGCTGAGCTACACAAACAAAACTCCCTTGTGGTTTGACAGACATCATGAGTGAGAATTGGATCATGTTTTCTGTGTGAGATAAAACTAACTGCCTTCACAGCTGTCATTTTTTTTTATAGTGCAAGGGAGGAAATTCAAGCATTTAAAGTTACATTTAAATATGAAAACTTGATAGACATATCTGGCAATAAAAACACAGCTGTTAACAACACATAGAATATATTGCAGTGGTACAGCACAGGAGGTTGAAACTCTGTGTCTGAGGAGAATCTGCAGGTGAGAGCAGCTTCCTCATTTATTTAACACAGGGAGTAGAAGGCTTGTGTTTATAGATTGTGCAGTACTAGGCAGAAATACCCTCAGGAGCCTATCATCCAGCACTGCACAAATAAGAACAGAATTTCCCAAACCTCTGTGAACAAGGCATAAGCCCTGGAATGACAATTCTTCACATGCAAGTCAGAAGCCATGTTATATTTTACTCAGGTGGAAGAGATGCGTGATTCAAACCCAGCCTCTTGAAATCTGCAGTGGACTTGAGGAATGTGAGCTCATGGGGGCTGCTTCTTCTTCATTTTAGCAGCCCACCAGTGGTTTCTGGGGCAAACCTAAAGAATAGGTTCAGGTACAGCTGATCCATCACCAACATCACCAACTCCCACATCCACCAGTTATTTTTATGCAGCTGCTAGTGCTAAGGATGTGTCAGGAAAATTAATGAAGTATGAATATGCTCTGGGAAGAGCATGCGCAACAAGAGGCAGGTTGTGGGTTAAAATAGCCCTGTGCATCTTAACCAGTGCACAAAATGGTCAGAGAACAGCTGCTGCAGAGACTCATGAGACCCTGGCATGTTATCTAGAAAACATTAAGAATACTTTCAAGTGCACACTGGCTCACATTCAGCACCCAGAAGCTATTTTAAGTGCTCCATGGAGACAAGCTGGTGTTATTAGGGCACTTTTATTCCAGAACACAGCAATTCATTTCGAGTCAAATAATCCCATCAGAGGCCCCTTGTAAACACCTAAATCAGAAGAAGTGGCTGTGATGATCTCATATTGGGAGAGAGTCATGGGGTGAACTAAGGCAGGTTTTCTTAAGACACTTAAAAAGAAAATGAAACTACTTGCTGGGCAGTCTTGGTGCCGTGTCTGTCACGTCACAGCAGCTCCCAGAAGGCATCTCTGGAGTCTGAGGAACTGCCAATTGGCACAGGGAAGCTGGTTCAAGAAGAAAATTTGAGCAGAAGCCTACAAGATAATTTTTTTTGTACCCTACTGAGCAGCAGAGCCATGGCCAAATGAGCTCTAAGAGTACAACTCTCACCTCCTGGCAGAACCACCTCAGACCCAAGAAGAAAGACTCCCATCATTTCTGGGCCTTGGCCTCACCTCTCCATCTCAGTTTCACCCAGCCTAGTGTCTTTAGAAGGCATTTTGAGACTCAAAGACCAGGAAACATATACAAAGAAAGAGATAATGCTGCCATCACCCAATGCTGTGTCTCTGTATGATGTGAAGGCATAGACAGTCACAATGAACTCCCTTATACCAGAAAGGTGGGAAGAAATATGGGAACAAAAGAGGAGGAAATTGGATTATGACAGTGGCAGAGTGAAGAGTAGCAGATGGCAGGGATTTTAGAGACCTTTGCAAAGCACTCTGATATTACTGATGGTCTCAGTAAAGAAAATTGTCAAAAATATGACCAGAGGAAAGGGCCTAATCAGAGTCATCCAAAACTGGTTTATTTTGTGAAATATTTCATTCTTTTCCCTCCTGTTTTTGAAAGCCTTGCTTTTCAGCCTGGTGAGGCTGAGCAGGGAACTGTAAGCACATGTGCTACTCTAAATGCTGAGAGACAAAAAAAGCAGAGAGGGAACGGTGCCTAAATATAGTTCAGAAGGCTCCCACCTCTCCATACTGAGGTTCAATCTCCACAGCCAGCTCAGGTCAGTGATTTTCAGTCAGCTTTCAGCCACTAGCAGATATAAGGCCACATCAAAATTACCACAGTTTAGGGCAGAAATTATCATAGTTGATGAGGAACCAGGTATAAATAAAATACTTCCAGTGAACTCCCTAAAAAGAGCCACTGCCTGCTCTTTATAAAGTTACAGTCCATTGATATTTAGCAAATTTTAATCTCCCAAACCACTGACTCTGGATCCTCAGATCGAGGAAATGGATTGTTGATCTACACCACAGCATAATCCAGCCCTGAATTTACAGGTAAACATAAGGCTGTGGACTTTGCTTACATTTTTGGCTAAAAAAAAAAAAAAAAAATCCCTATTCTCACTATATGTAATGCACTATTTTTGCTTAGAAAAGGGAATTCTAAAATTAAATAAACCAAAGATCCAGAAGCACAGGGATGCTAAAGCTAAGGTAACTTGGCAGAAAATACCCAGCACCTGTAGCAACACACATGCAATAATCAAGGATCACAAGGAAACCAACAGGCTCATGATATCAACACACACAAAAAAGTTTCACATGCCCTTCCAACAACTATTTTTGTTTCAAATACACTCTTGCCATGTCTCTCATGGGCAATCCGTGATCATTATGGAGAGAAGTATTTTTGTGAACCAAAAACATAATGAAGTACCAACAAACCCCTCAGAGAACACACAACTGCCAGGCTCTTGTGGTACCTCAGTTCTGCATCCTGAAGAATCCAAGTGTCTGAGGGCAGTGGGGAAATACTCAACAAGCTTATTCTTTTTCCTTGCAACTGATCCACCACATTTCCAAGCTTCACTTACCCGTCAGGTTCCTCAACCCAAGTTCCCTGAGTCCAAAGTTCCCATCCTTCCTGTAGTTAAGGAAAATGGCCAGAGCATATCGCTCCTCGTAGAGCTTGGTGCCACGAACGATGCGCAGGTTCTCCAGGGGCAGGTATTCAAACTGGTTCAAAGCCACCAGCACATAGCCCGTGACTTCTCGGATAGACTGGAAGGCAGAAATTAAAAAAATACATCAGATACGGTCCATTTTTAATGGTCCTGAATTTTCCAGACAGTGGGTGCTGTTATCCAAGAGAAAAAAAAAACCAAACTACAAACAAATTCTGTTTCACCTGAATAATTTCAAGAACATTCCTGTTCTAATTTTAGTGAGTTTGCTAGAAATAGTTGTTTAAAAGGTAGAAAATAAAGAGGTAGACATTTTTATCAGTTTATTGAAACTTGAACAGAAATTCACTGTAAGGTACTAAGGATTCACAAAAGGATGACTTTGCACAACTCAAAGCAGAGTGCAGGTCAAAGGCCTCTGCAGTACATGAACAGAATCCACTTGGGGCAATGCCACAGTTCAGATGAGATTGTCTGTCTGCAAGTAACTGTGTGTTGTACAGCATATTTCAGGGTGGGAGTGAAGGGACACAACATGGAAAACACCTCTGGAAGAGCTCACCATCAAACAGGAGCAGATGGGAGATGGGGGGCTGGTTTGGAACAGGAAATAAAGACAACACATGTATGTATTAACACCCATTTTGTGTACTTTCAAATGGAACTGGTCACTGAACATTTGCAAAGATTCATCTCAGAGTTTCATCTGGAAGTGCTGGCACCATCCATGCCCAAATATCCAGATCTTTGATCAGAACTGCTATCCAAACCTTTAGTAAATGTATTGGTGCAGCTTTGAGTTGGCTGAAATCTTCATTGGCTTTAGATGAACTGCTCAGTAACCCTCCTGCTCATATTCAGGAATTAACTGCCTGGGCTGGAAGGCAAAAAACACCCCAGAACACAATAACTAGAAAACGTTTTTCAAATCCAGAACTAAGATGTTGTTAGGAAAAAAAAAAAAACAGAACATCCCAAACCAGAGAAATATGCTCCCTTAGAAAATAAAGTTCATTCTAAGGAATTGAGAGGAATGGCCCAGAAATACGCAAATGCCTGTGAAAAATGTCATTTCAACACTCACAACGACCCCACCATCCTCAGCAGGACTTGACACAGGCTGAAGGATGCTCCTGGCCAGATCCTGGAAACAGGATCTCCATGTTGGAGAGCATCCCTTGAGTCTGTTTCTCAAAGCTCACCTCACCCCATGCCTGCAACAGCCTCTGCACAGGCGTGTGTTTGAGTGTGTGTGCATATTTAATGGACAGAAATTGATACCACTACTTGTGTGCTTAAGTGGCTGCATGCACTTTTTCCTTCCCTTTGGCAAAGTCAATACCTTAAACAAAACACTGAAAGAGAAATTCTGCTCAGAGTAACGTGCCCAGACTATAACCAACATGATGGGGACTCCAGTCGATACTGTAATAAAAACAACCCGACAAGCAACAGCAGGCAGAGAATTCAATGTGTCGTGTATGTATCATTAATAAAGAAAGGCAACAATGGATTTGCAGCACCAAGGACAGGATCTTGCTTTGCTGGATCAGCACTTTGCTGTGATTTCACATTTAAGTGTGCACGAGCCTTTTAATTAGGCTTGTAAAAGCTTGCAAGGTTATTAACACGTGGCAGTGTACATAAGGAATGATTTCTAGGCCACAAAATCTAGGTACTAGCTGTCCTTCTGAAGTCAAGCATTTGTACTCAGCTGAAGCTGCTGAAAAAGCTGTGGAGCCACTTCCAGACTTGCTTGGCATCTAAATAAAGCCCAATGTCCTGACAGGACTCTGGTGAAAACCCAGTGAGTGGAGGTAGGTTGAGAAGTACGGTTCAGCAGCTCACTATTAAATGTAGAGCTGCCTTACACCCTGGGACACTGATTCCATTATAATCAGAAGCTTTCCAGCACTTTCATGATAGCTCTTTGCCTTCAGACATTTCAGCTTAGCCAGTTTGGTCAGGAATTTGCTTTTCATCATATGCAAAAACTTCTTTAAGCTGGCTTTTTCAGCGTCTCAGAATTCAGGAAATACTTTAATTACACTCAGGGCGTCAATTTCTCCACTGATATTCTAGGGATACTGTGATTGCTCTAATTAATTTAAATGGATGTTTAACTTGGAATTGAGGGGGAAAAAATTAAAAGCAGTCCCAAAATTGCATCTGAACAGGTCCTCCCTGCCAATTGTTGTCACTTATAACCACATTTTCTATTTTTAGTGTATGTGTTACTGCCAAGTAGCAATTCCACCTGAAAAAGCTACAGTTCAGCACAGAACTGAAATGACACACACACAGAGATCAGCTTCATTCCAGACTTAAAAAAAAATAGCCAAAAAAAAGCCAAAAAATTCCCAATAAATAACTAGAGAAAATGACAAAGCTCTGTTGCTGATAATTGTGAACTGCCTCAGAAGCCCTGCACTTTGTTTGGCTTAACCAACTGAAATGACAAATTATGGCAAGTATTTTGACAAACCAGAAGGTTCTTTGCAGTCCCATGGCTTCCACCATATTGCAACACACATTTATTTGCTGGAAACCTTGCCATGTTCATGCTTGCAAAACAAAATTATGAAAATAAACCAAAAAGGTTTCTAATTTCCTACAAAACAACCACCTGACCGACCAAATCTAGTAGTCTGTTATATTAAGTCAGGGTTTCATTATGGGTTGAAATTCATAGGAATGAAAAATGCAGAACAATAACCTGCTTTGCAGGATGGTTTCTCACTGGCTTCTGGTTTGCAGGGTGTTTTGTGTCTGGTCCATCTTGAAAAAATGTACTGGGAATGCAGAAAGCATCTCAAGTTTTGGCCACTCCTGGCCAACACTGTCACTCTGGCATGCACTGCAAGTTTTAACATGATTCTCACTGAAAATGGACACCTGCCCACTTGGAGCTCACTCCCAGCTGGAGCCACTGCAAAGATGCCTGTTGGCTTCCACACTGACTCACAAATCCCCATGCCAGATGGCACCAGGCAGCCAGACCTCCCCTGCCCCTCGTGCCAAGGTCAGGAGTGATTTGAACCTCTCATCCTTTGAATTCAAGGCTGGACACTTTGCTGGGCAGGGATCCTGGACTCAGGTATCCCAATGCTCCTTTTGAGCTGCTTTGCAGCTTCCATCTGTGTTTCCAAAAGATGGAGTGGCTCACAACAGTGAGTGGCATCTCCCAGTGGGATTCTCCAGGTAGGGCCACAGGCATTTGCAAAAACACATTTCCCATGAGTCTGTCCCTCAGGAAAGACAAAAAGGAAACTGAGCCTGTGGAGCATCAGCCCCTGGATAAGGGGAAAAGCTTCCTGCAGAAATGAAAGGAGTGTCGGGAGGAAAACGGTTTAATCCTTGACATATCTAATGCCTCATGAGCTACTTAAAAACACACCAAACCACAGGGTTCTAAAATATTTACCAGGAAAAAAAGCTCATTATTTCCATTTTCAGGCAGGAGATGAGCACCTGTACTCCACAGTTTGCTGTCTCTGTGTCCAGCAGTGTCCTGCACCCCAGGAACAGCCATGTCAGTCTACAAACCAGTCCCCTAATGGACTCTAAGAGCCCCAACACAGCCAATTTTTTGGTTCCTAAAAATAGCTACCCTGAGATAAGAACAGAGCAATGGAGGTGCTGCCCTCCCCAGGGGGCCACCCCAAGATGGGCAGCTCTGCAGAGGGTGACAAAGAAACTCACAATGACACCAAAAGCAAAAGGGTTCTTTTCGGAGGTTCTTTTTCAGATGATGAACTGTAAAAAGAAGCTCTAGACAGCCCATTCCCTTAATTACAACTAATATTAGCTGAGCACAGATGAAGTACTTGAAGCTCCCAACAGCAAAACCAGAATTATCCTGTCAGCTGGGAGTAAATGGGAGTAAAATTGTTCCCTGCCATCTTAAATCGTTCTTTGGTTCAAATCAAGTGAATCTGAGTGAAGCCGAGCAAAATAACAGCGAAAACTTCATCATTCTGCCCAGAACAACAGATCAATGAACGATTAGGGAAGCTGATGTTTCTCATAAACACTACCAAGGCTTCTTAACATCCATCAGGAAGGCTGGGCTGTGGCAGAGGCACCGAAGAGAACTCTATTGTGGGGTTTATTTCAGCTGCAGACGCACCTATCCAGTTGCTGAACCTGATCTGGTAAAGCCCCTGCAGCCTCAGCTGACCAGACCCATGTCCCCAGCATGGAGTCAGACACAAAAACCTGCCACAGGGGGCAGCTCACACTTGTGGCACCACTGACAATTAATTCTCTTTTAGGGTGTTTTTCCTCTTTTCCATAAAAGCCATTTTGATTTACTTCAATCTCACTTGAAAGCACCAACAAACACAAGTGCAGGAGGGGAGGATCAGTTGAAGAACAAGTGTATTTAATTCACAGACATTAAAAAAAGGAAGCACTTTTCACAATTCAAATGGACTTGGACAGAGTATTTCACAATTTGCTTTTTTATCAATTAAAAAGTATGCATATGTATCTGGTGAGAACTGCCCAACATCCAACTGGCCAAATTAAAACAAATTTTTATTATGAGAAAAAAAAAAACCCACAATACATCAAAGTCAACATCTGCTTAACTTTAAATAAGTTCACAAAATCAGTTGGGCATGTTTGTGAACGTGCTGGTAACCATAAATTAATTTTCAGTTTTATTCATACATTTTTACCCATGCAATGCAACACACCTGTCACTGTCACAATTAAAAAATTAATGTTTACTGAATAACCATAAAGTAGTCTCTAAGCAGCTACATCACTTGCATTTCTAACTCTGGGAGAAACAATAACAGCCAAAATGTGGAAATAGCAATTTATGGAGCTCAATTTACTGTTCCATGCATTGCTTATTGAGGGCTATGAATTTCTAATGACATGAGAAGCTGAGATTTTCAAAGCAGTTCAGGTATTTATGGGATCCAGCCTTTGCCAGCTTCTCTCAAACCCCCATCCATACCATGAGAAATATGTGGCACACACTGACATTTCTCCTGTCTGAGAGGACACCCCATTTAGAGACTGTCAGAGCTAACATGGCATGCACAGGAGGAATTTTGTCCCACCACAAGCTCATGTCTTGTCTCCTTCCACACTGTGCATCCTTTAATTACATCAACACTTGTGAAATTGTGATGCCAAGCCCTCCTGAGCACCAGTGGTTTTCCAGGTACTCTGTACAAGCTTCAGTAAAAATCCCTCAAGTTTGAGCACACTGATCAATACCAGAACATAGCTTTTAGAAAACATTTTCTAGTGCCTGGTCAGAAGCAAGCAGTGTATCCTAACTAGAGCTGCCTTGGCAGTTGCAGAAAGATTGTTGTCTACAGCACTAAAGTTGCAGTTTTCATTCAAATTGGTTAGTAAAGAAAGAGTCTTTCAATTTGCATTAAGGTGTATTGAAGGCAAAGGAAAGGCTTGGATTTAATTTTGTTAAGAGCTGTACCTAAGGAGCCCTGCACTGCTGCAGCTGCAGAATCAAACTGTTATTCAGTTATTTATTGGTAGGAACTTTAACTCATACTCTTTTACTCACAGATATCTGGTCTTCTTTGGTAATATGCTTACAAAACATCCTGAGCAGCAGATCAGTGAACTGAACACAGCACTCAGTTTCCCCAACTCTAAAGCAGCAGTCAGCCACATGCATCTTTTGTAAAGGCCACTGGAAATTTTTAAGGATTTTGCTACACAATTTACAGAACCCACCTTGGGAGCTGTTGAACTAAAGCTCTGCTTTCTGAATGGCTGGTCTTTACATTGCATTATTCCTACAGTGGGACTTTTTATACAAAAAAAAAAAAAAAGGGAGAATTAGCTGTGCAGTTATTTTTTACTGAGCTTGATGTAGGAAACACACTGTTGTTTATATGAGGCAAGTTTGGCTGTGTCTGAGCTAATATACATTACAGTAGGCTCTAGGGAGGGCTTGGAAAAAAAACAAATACTAGTCTAAAAACCTTTAAATTGCAGGAAAATGTCCAAATCTGGCATTTGGAAAGAAAGGTGACATACAAAAACATGAGGAGCCTTTGATATGTGTATCTTGACTAATTTTTAAGGAACTGATGAGAAAAAAATCTGGGACATGAAAAGCAAAATAATGATAAAATAATGCGGGAATAGGAACATTAAGTAGAAACAGGCAAACAACAGGACCAAAAAAACCCAACCCTTTTGCTTTCAAATTTTAAAATACAGTGTCTAATGACATACCCAAGTATTCTGCCTGCTTAATACTGCTTTGACTTAAGCTCAGGTGTCAGATTGCCCCATGTGTCTCTGCCCACTTTTCAGTTAAAAATATCATCTGAACAGAGAAATTGAGCAGGCTTACATCAGTATCTGCAAGTCTTCCTAATGTTTCCAGTCTAAAACATAATTCCTCTGTTATCTGCTTAGAAGTGTCCTAGAAGTGTCTGCTCATAACTTTGAGGTGCCCAGGCTGGCTGAGAGCACACAATAGATCCTAAGCTCTTTATGTTGAGCAACATTATGACCTAGACAAAGTGTGCACTCTGTAACCACCCCATCTGCACAGCTAACATCTGTCTGTCCTGAGGAATGCTGTGGAAGAGTCATGTTGAGCCAGTCAGTAAGACTTTTGACATTACACTGTAATACCTGATTGGCCTTCAATGTATTCACAGTGTGGTTTGCAGGAGAGTTTATTGTATCATCTCCCAAGGGAAAGCTTAGTCCTAAATGAGATTGCAAAGACTACAATGAGAGCATTATGCTGTTACAAATGCTTTACCACTCGGGCCATTCAGTAGTAGCTGCATTTTGCAGACACTCAAAGCACATCAGCTTATAGCTGCCCAGTTACAGAATTTCCAACAGCACAGATTGATGCCTTTTGCTTTCTCTGCTTTTGGGAGCTTCAATCGAGTAAATCATAGTTTCTTTCCAGGCAACATACAATTGCACAAACTGCTACTTCATAAACTAAATAATATCAACACTCTGGAAGGATTTTAGCAAAGTAATAACCATGTGCAAAGACATCCTTTTTTATCAATTTCCCTCAGAGAGCCACAGCCTGTGAGAAGCTGAGCGCATTCGAGGGTCTCGGGACACTTTCAGTGAGAAAGCCAACGTGAGGGCTGTCTTGTCAAACCTCCATGGTCACATTTACACTGGCTGCACTGCCACAGGCATCCTGAGATGTCAGTGGGCTGAACCAAGGTGGTGTATTTATTTTGGTAGAACAAGGCATCCAGTACCAAAGAAGAAAAGAGCATTCAATTCCTCACTGTCCCTATTTGTGATAAATCCCCCTCACATTTTTGCTCGTGTGTAAGCTGAACTAAGTCTTGGCAGGCTGCTTTCTTGGTCCTCTGCCTCATGAGAAGCACCACAGGGAGCTATGGATCTGCTCCCAAGTCTTCCCAAGAGAATAAAATGGAGGAAAAGGAGGAGGAAGAGGAGCAGGGTGGATGCTCACAGTCTTTCACAGCTCGGAAGCACTCCCAGCTTCTCCAGCTTACACACAGCCTGAGACAGCACGTGGATGAAGAGGAACAGAATACCCCAGTTCCTAGAGATGAAGATAGATCCTAGAGATGAGTAAAGAAGACCTTGCTCCTGAATGGCTCAGCCTTAAATTGACACCCCATGTTAGCTCAAATTGAAACCCTTGAAAAGCAGCTGTGGGGAAAGCGGTGATTCGAGGTTAGGGACTTTTTCACTGCAAGCAGAAACCTCCTGGGCCACTGTTTTGCTGTGATATTGAACCCATAAGAGAGTTGTCTCAAGTGGGAATGTCTCCATAAGGTCAGCAAGAAAGACTCAGAGACTCCTATCTCTTTATGTGAACTGAAAAGATTATAAAGGTGGTAAACTGACTGAAATCTTAAGGGTTGTTTCTACATTATCAGCGTGAAAAAGTGAGGGGAGGAAAAGTGTTCTAAGGGTTTAATCTGATTCTAACTTTTGTTTCCTTCTTTTAGGTCTGCTAATAAACTTCTTAGAGTCTTTTAAGTTTGTGGCTGCTTTGTTTTCTCCTAATTCTTATGTCACGGAGGGAAAATAAGTAAGAGATGATCTGAACAAAACCACTACAATGGGGAACAAAAAGCACAGGTGAAGAAGGATCCCCACGATGGGTTTGAAAGGTCAAGTGTCTCATCAGAAGTCAGATGAAAGAGGACCCATAACAAGTGCAGTGCAGGCTCTAACAGGGTGCCCAGAACTGCACACCATGGGAAGCAAGGTGCCTGTGAAGATCCCAGGAATGCTTCGTGGTCATTTAATGGAACAAGGGACCTTTATTTGTTCATCTGATATATGGTGAGTGACAGGCTTTGTACATCACATATTGTAATTGCTTTTTTTCCTACTACACAGCCAGGGTAGTTGGTATGAATTACAGGAAAATCTACAGTTAGACAAATAAGTGCATTTATTAACATTTCTCCAGTCTCTACTGTGGAAGCAATGGGAGCCCTTGGCTGTTGTTATTCCCACTCTTTGGAATGATGCAGAATGAATGAAACATATCAGAGATCTGGCACAGAGGTGGAGCTGAACAACAGGCCTTGTCTATTTTTAATATTTAAACTGCAGGCGAAGGTGCCATGCTACTCCTGAAAACAAAAGGGTGTTTCTATTTCTGGACACAGGAACTGACTACACATAGTGAAAACGTGTTAACCTTGCCAAATTTCAGCTCAACATTCTCAGTCTACGTTTTTGCAAGACGCAAATAGCTGGCTGTCCAATCCTAGAAAAGCAGTTTGCTTATTTTTGGAGAGCTTTGCTTTCCTTTTCCAAGACAACAGTTTCCTAAAAACCCACTTTCAGTTTGTTTCCTATGTGCAACATCTACTTTTTAATGAGTATTTTAAAAGCATTTCCTAGGAGGGACCGATTTTATTGGTGCTCTAGGACATTTTTGCACACAGAAATTAGTGAATATTGGAGTTGTTAACTGTTTGTCTGGTTTCATTGAAGAGGAGAATCTTCATCCAGATATTGGATTTTAGCAACTCTTATTTCTAGCTGAGTGTGTATAAATACAACATCTCAACTCAACATCACACCTACTTATTGAAACTATTTCAGTCTTTTTAACTCTAATCTTTTAAACAACAGAAACCCTGAAGAGATTCATTAATCGCTGGCTTTTGATTAGGTTTATTTCCATTTAGATAAAAAGTGAAGAGGCTTCTTGTTTTTCAAGCTGTGTTTTTGTTTTGTTTATCTGGAAGATGCAGAATAATTCTGTTATTCAGGCTTTAATAGATTGTTAAAATCTCCTTCAAGGATAGATCCATAATTTATAAGATGTGAGCAATTAGTAAATGATCTGATTTTCAAATCCAGAGGTATACTTTAAGAAAGATGTGTAAACTCCACTTTTTGAGGTTATGCAGGGTGCCACCAACCAAGCAAACAACGTTTAATCTGCAGTGACTGCACTAACCCTAAAATAAGGTTTTCCTCTGCATTAATTCCACTACTTTTCTTCAAGGGGGCATGCTAAAACCTTCTCCCACTCATTGCATTTTCTGAACCAATTGGGATGTACAATCTTATAGGAAACAGGAACTTTTTTAATCATGTCCAGAATGGCCAGGCACCTTAAATATACCATTATTCCTACATGCAATTACTGCACCAATGAACAAACAGTGGCTCCTTCAAGGTGCACAAACATCTTTGTTTGAATTACAGGGGAGTTTATGGAGGGGGATGTTGGAAAAGTTGTTGGGAAAATTATTTCTCTCTTTTCCAGGCATGAGAGCAGAAGATGATATTTGGTCTTGACATAAAAATTCTAAAAACGTAAAAAATTAAGACTTGTGCAGAAAAGGTAACTTTATGAAAGGAAATAATGGGGTATGGGGCAAGAGAGCAGAGAAGAAAGAGGAAAAGCTCATGGTCAGGAGTGGGGAAGGACAGATCCAGACACCCATCATTCTGACACTACCTAATATCTGAGTGCTTGAGTTTGCAATCTTACTGCTTATTTTTATATCACTTTGTTCTTTTTTTAGGGGAAGCATGGCAGGAAAAGTGTAATACTCTGTACAATATGTAATTTCTTTCAGTACTCATCACCAGCAAATGATTGGACAAGCAATCTTTTGCCAATAACTTAATTAGAGGAAACCTCTATATTTAAAAATGTTCCTTAGTGTGCTGAACCCCACACAATAGCTTGTTGAAGGAAAAAAAGCAGAGTGGTTATTGTCATAGCTAAGGATGGAAGAAAGGCTCAGTCATTAAAGTCATCACAGAAACAATGTTATTAACTACACTGGAATAATCTCCAGGGAGTTCTGAGCTGACTGACAGTGATGAAATAATGCAGGAAGGTAAAACCAGGGCATCTCTCTTCACCTGTTTTTAATAATACTCTTATTACCTTTCCCTGAAAGACAGCTTTTCAAGAGCTATTATTGTGCTTAATATTAAATCAAATTAAGCCTGGCATATTGTCAATTAAATCTTCTGAACTCCTAAAGAGAGGGTGCTCACCAGTGCACCCCTCAGCTGGGATGTGTCCTTCATCAGGAGCAGTCCAGTGGCCACACTCCCAAGAGTCAGAGACATCAGAAAAAAAACAATGCTCGAGAGAGAAAAGGGAGTGTTCAAGGACCCAAATACATCAAAGGGCCAGCAGTGGTATTTCATTGATATTAATTACTTTACAGTCTGTAAACTCTGCAGAAAGTGCCAGCTGCTGTGAGCCAGGACCATCAAAGGTCAGATTATCATGAAATCATTACAGGAGAGGCTGTTTTTACTTAGCATATAATTGCTAAACCTAAGCACACTCCACAGAACCAATAGGAAAATGAATTATTTAAATACTCTTTTTTTAACAAATAGTATTACCATTTTAATTACATCAGTATTAATTTAACTCTAAAAAGTGCCTGAGGATTTTGCAGAATTAAGTTTGGAGTCTGTGGGGTTTTCAGAAATTTCAGAACCTCTGCACGACATAGGTGGGTGAGTTTAGCTATATATGGCTTTTTACATATTTACAGATACACATCCATGCTTTTAAAAAGTGTGTTTGTGTGCTGCATTCCTGCAGAATTTCTTGTCCTGGGATTTTTTGGGTGTCTATAAATGCAAGCCTTAGGTAGTTTCCTCACTGCATGCTGCTGTGAGATAAGGGGGAAATCCTGGCTCAAGTGATAGGTTTTTCTCCCTTCTCATTCTCCCAGCACCCAGCCTGGCTTGAAAGTTCAATTGGCAGCTACAGGACCAGGTTTAGGTTGCAGGCATTTGTGGCTCAAAATGACTTTTCTTTCTACCCAATTCTCTTCTACTTGTGGCATCCAGTGCTTTTGAGAGGAAACTGGGAAAACAGAAGATTGCAAGCCATGGGTGTTTTACTACTGGAGAGGGAGCATCCAGCCTGTGTGCTCAGCATCAGCTCCCTGTGTCCACACACTTCCTAAAGTCCCACACACTTCCTAAAGTCCCACACACTTCCTAAAGTCCCACACACTTCCAGATGTTGCAGCTCCCATTTCCACATTGCTCCATGGCCTGCTCACCCATTATTTTTCTCCTCCCTCTTTTCTCACCTGGTTCCAGACAAAAGGGACATTTGGACTTTCACCAGTTCATTATTTATTCCCAGCTGCTCTGAATTTCAGTTACTTCCCTGCATGGTCCCATGGGTTAAGGTGTTTGCCCTTCCTCCCAACCCAGTCTTCCCAGCCTGAGAACTCCCTAGCAGATGCACCAAACACACCTTTCAGGCCCCATAAACATCTTCCTGAATGAATAAATCAATTAGTTTTTCTCAATTCAGTAATTTCATTTGTTGAATAAATTGGTTTTGTGAATATTAAATCGGACGGTGTAGATCCTGATCTTTTGGAGTCAATAAACATCATTTTACAGGCTTCGAACCATGTCCTTAAACAGACAGGGTATGGCCAAAAAAATCATTTGGTCTTACAAAAATCCTTCATAGATATTTGCAAGATGTCTCAAACCCAACCTTTTCTGTCCCTTAAACCCATGAGATGAACAGACTTGTTCAGTGCAGAGCACACCGAACATGCTTCAATATTTGGAAGAGTTTGGATATGTAACGATCATTCTGCTTAGAATTCAGTGTGTGATCTGGCACACTCCATGCTCTGGACATCCCACAGGTCGGGGCAGGAGTGGCTCATGTTTAGCTCTGAGACTCACAGATGCAGGAAGTTATTTACAGTATTTTTCCTAATGGGTTTCCATGGATGACTAACCTTTCAGCTGAATTCTTTAGCATTCTACTTTGCCTGTGCCTGTTACAGTACTTTTCTCTCCCTACTTGACCCTGCCAGTCCATGAATATTTGATACTAAATTAAGGCATTACAAACCAACAGATAAATTCTACCCAGGGTGCAGCCCTCACAGAGCTTAATTACATTTGGTGGTGTGAATGTTAAAGACCTGACACTGCAAGAGCTTTGGGCTTTGGCTTCTGTTGAACCAAAGCATGAGAAAGAAGGGAACTGTCACCTGCCCAGGCCTCAAAAGCCAAGGGGGCTTATTTTACTTGGCATTTACATGTGTGCTGACACTACCCTTTAGTTCAAACTGCTCCCAGGTATTGGCAGCAATTAGAAGACCATTTAAGCTTTTGTTTTGTACACTAAAAAAAGCCAAATTCAACTCTTTCCTCCTCCTTTAGAGACTCTGTTCCCCTTCCACCAGCCCAGTAGTTCATCTCTCTGCTTCGCTGGTCCCCAAGTGAGGATTTAGTAGATTTTCCTTTGCCTTCATAAAACTGCCAGCCTTCTTCCCCTCTCTTGTGCATTTAGGCTGTAAGCTTTCCAAAAAAGGGAAAGGTCTGGGTAATGGAATTCTTAACTGAAATGGAATTAAAAAGTCAAGAGGAAAACACAAATTATCAGAAGTTACAGAGAAACAGCCGTGATCTTTGCATGCCAATGGTAAGAGCTTAGTGAAAAGAGCTGAAAGTTGCTGCTCCATATACGCATTTCTTTCAAATGACTCATTAAAAGAGAGCTGATGGTAACATCTGCACATCCTGCACGACTCATCCCAGCAATCCTGCCACTTCCAGAGAAGGTTCAATGGCCTATCCACGTTTTCCTTGCCAGCAGTTCACGTTTGGCTTGCACTGAGCCAAAGTTAGTGTGTCTCACCAGCACAGAAGGCACTCCTCTGTCTAAAAAGATCAGTACAGCCCTGGCACTTCTCCTTGCCAGAATATCAGTCAGAATGGGTCAGTGGCAACATGGAACCCCAACAGTCCCAATGGCTGCGTTCACAGCAAACTCCAGGGAACAAAGAACTGGCTCTCGACCCAGCTTTGGCTCTAAGGGATAGCACTTGCTCAAGAAGCCTCTCTATCCTGACCTTTGCCACTCTCCCTGCAAGTGTTAGACTGGAGAGGAGGATCTGGGAGGCACTGGAGGCTCATCCTCACGTCCCTTCACATGCTGGTGTTGCCAGTAACAAGGCAAACTGCACTTTCCTTTTCTGCTGTAGTCAAAGTTAACTCACAGGACACCTACAAATTAAAGTGTCCTTTGCTTTGGCTGTTCTTGATGAGATTTGTAACTAAAGCTGAATCCATTAAAACAGACAGAACTCCAACAATTTCAGTATCACTCACCAGCAGCCATGAAGTCAGGGGACATACCTGAGGCTAAATTCACCTAATTGTTCCACAAGAAATCCTTATGTTCAATCATGTTTCACAGGAACTCCCAATAGTTTTAATTAATTATCTTCATGCTATATCCTTTAATGGAACTGGAAGTGTCTTTTCCAGCAAGCCATCCCTTCCCACACTGCAGGACACCCGAGGAATGGGACTGGACAGAGCTGCTGATGGTTGCATGTGTGTCTGTGTGTGTGCCCACAGAAGGGAGGGCTACAGAGCAGGAGGACAGACTAAAATATTTGCCTGCTTCCAGGGCTCCTCACAGCAGGTATTTTCCTTCTAGGAAAGTTGTGCTGGGATTAATTTCAGCTGTACCAACAACACTGAATGTTTATTTCAGTATTAGCAATTATGTGACAGGCCAAAAAGAAGGAAATCTTTTCCTTTCAGACAAGAAAACAAGCTCAGGGCTAATCAGGAGAGCTCCTGAAGTGCATGGTTAAGACCAGGAACTCCCTTTGATGTGGCCAGAGGCTTTGCTGTCCTTATCACAGCTGTAGCAATATCCTCCTCTGGGATGTCCATCTTCCCTGGCAGAGGCTCGGCCTTGGTCCAGGCAGGAGCACAAAGAACCATGTGCAGGTCAGCTACAGCCCATGGACTTCAGCTGAGGCAGCCACTGAGCAGTCTGAAAACTGAGTCACAGCACCAAACATTGTGCTGGGTCACAACCAAACAGGCTCCTGAAGCAGATCAGGATGGATGATGAAGTTTTGCTGTGGGTCAAGACATTAATATTTCCAGAATGTGAGTATTACACCAGGCACGTGTGTTCAACTTTTACAGCTACTGGCTGCCTTTCCTAGGCCCTGCTTTTCCTTTTTAGTAGGAATCTCTCCAGCAGCTGCTGAAGGGCTGATCATGAACAGAGTGGCCAAATAATCTTCCTGCTCTTCACATTCTGATTGAACTTTTTTCCTTGAAGCACAACACTTGGCTAATCAGCATCATTTACATTTCCATATATATAACATTTGCTATTTCTGAGGCACAGCTAAGAAAGCAACTCCTCAAAACTACTTCCATACACAAGAAAACTCAGTACAAGGAAGACAGGCTGGAACAAGGAGGGAGGGAAGGAGCACTGCCTTCTAGGTGGGCAAAAATGCTGACATGACACATCTTCTCCCTTAATCAACTTAATTTACCTTCTTGAAAGCTCATGATGACAAACTGCCTGGACTGGAGCAGCTTGGAGCTGATATCCCTCACCGTCCACTGCAGTAAATTATTACCTGGCTCTGCTGATGGAGATGGGGAGAGGTGATAGTGTTCCATAACAAAGGATAAATGGCAATATCCACCATTTCTTTCCACTTGGCAGCCAAGCTCCTAAGAGTGCTTAGATTAGGAAGTCAGAACTATTAAAATAAAATGTCTCGCTCTCTTTTTTTTATTTTCTCCCTAAGGTGAACAATGGCTATAAAAAAACTCATATATTTCCTAATACATAGTAAGCTGTGCTAGAATCAGATAACTGAGTTTATGCTAAGTTCTAAAATGCATTTTTTGAAAACAAATAGTCATTCAGATATCAAAACACTGTGCACTTTATCATCATCCTGCTGAGTTTTCATCTGGCAGAGAAGCTGTTTATGTTATGTATCTTCAATTCCCCATTTGTCAGTATCCCACTCCCGTTATTCCCACCCTCTCCTAGTCTCAGAGGTGCACATGTGTTCTGTTGATGCAGCTTGCAGTTCTGCTCCTTTATACCTGTGCATTTTGCTCAGCAGATAAGCTTCTGCTCACCACACCACAGGCACAGGCTGGGGCCAAAGTAAGGGACACCACAGACAGCTCCTGCAGCCCTGAAAACAGCAACGTGACTCGTGTGGTTCAACTTTGGCAGCTCTGGATTTAATTACACACTCCAGAAGGACACAGCCTGCCACATATGCATGAAATGCAGTGCACAGCCTTTTACCAGAGGTCTGGAACTGCTGCAAGGCACCAAACCCAGTCCAGGCACTGGGACACGAGGGAAAAAGGTCAGGCCCATGTAATATGGAAGGAGCAAATGAGAGCCAGGGAGAGAGATCCCTCCATCCTGCACTGCTGCACTGATGTCAGCACAAGAAATAGGATGCCATGAAAATGTTGTTTAAATCAGAACATTGCTTCTCTTTGTGAAAAAAACCCAAAACCCTGATGCTCACAGGGAGTGAGCTAAGAATGTGCCTGTTTTCATAACGCAGGCAAGTGCAGAAGTGCTGGAAAACCTGCTTTGATCTTCTGCCACATCACTGGTGAGCATCCCCTGAAGCTGGCAGCTACCCTGGCCATCCCCAGGTGAGATGCTGTCCAGCACACCCCTCACTTCCCACCACCAGAACATTGACAACTCCCTTCCTACCATCTTCAGCTCTCCTGAGGCTCAGCATGGCAGCTCCTGGAAAACCCAGAGGAGGACTGTGTGCCTTCCTTTTGGGAAGCACTCAGATCCCTGAGTGGAGGAGAAAGGCTGCTGGTCACCAACACAAACCAGCTGCTTTCCACCAGCCTTCTCAAGGCACTGGTGCTTGGTGGGTGCCATGACAGAGCTCCTGCATCTGTGGTTCCTGCACAGAAAATAATCCCCTGAGCCACCAACACATCAACCAGCTCTCCTCTCTGATCCCCCATGGGCTGAAAGGGCTGTGTTTTACACTGGCTGGCACCAGCACAGCTCCTGCACAGCCAGGTAACCACAGGCATTTATTGGATTTTTTCACTTGGCTAGGTATTATTAGAACAGCACAAAGTGCTGTTGCCTCCATCATTCATCATAATCACATTTCTTTCCTCTGAAAAGTCTCAGATCCTGGGCGTTTCAGCAATGGCTAGATTTGTGGCACTGGCCTTTTCCCCTCCTCCTGAAGCCTATTTGTCAGTGAACATTAGTTCACAAGCTGCAGACAGAGCAACACTGACTCGAGCAGCAGATATCATGCCTGTTTATGAGATACTCCTACCTTTCTCCAGCATTTATTTCATTTAAGCAAAATATATTTGAACTGTCCTTTCTACATCACCCCTCTTGCCCACTACAACAAACCTGTTCTATGAGTGGCACAGGGACAGATCAGAAGGGCTGAGGAGGCTGCAGGGCTCTGCTCAATTTCCAGGAGTTGGGGGGAGCAGCAGGTTTATGAACAACAAAAAGCACAGCTGCTGGTTTCCCCTAGTGCTTCCTGGAGAAAATTGCCTTGAGACTAACAGCGTGGTGAAGATGAACTCCAGTGAATGTCTGTGGGGAGGCCACAAGTATCCTGTCAGATATCAATGAATTTGGGTCCCTGCCATCTACCCTGGGATTTTTCCAATCCCTGCTGGAACACACTGGCACTGGAACCTGACAAATCTGCTTGAAACCAGTAACAGTCAAAAGGGAAGGTCACTGAGCAACAGGTACACACAACCCTTGGATGCTTCAGGAACCTGTCTGGGTAAAAGAGACAACACTAAACACTGAGTTTATCCACCCATTTACCTGCTCCCTCCTCATATTTGAGCCAGAAGTCAACATGTGCTGGCTCGAGCGGACCTAAAGGAGTTCACTCATTTATGATTCTGACCACCAGCTTGGAGTGAAATTCAAGCACTGGGGACACCACACTAATGGTGCAGGAATCATATTAAATCATATCTCCTTGGACAATGAGGATCAGAAATCCCAAAAAACTACTGAAGACAGGTGTAGATGACCCAAGTTATGACTTTGAACAATTGATTATGTTGATGATGGCAGATTACAGGATGGAGATCATCCAGCTCTTTCTCCAGAGGCTTCTGACTGCAGGAGCTGGAGAAACAAGGCCATACAAGGAGGACAAAGACACCAAAGGTGCTCCTGCCTTAAGTGGAGTGGTGAAGGGACAGTGGCTTTCAGCATCCTGGGCTCTGATGAAACATGGGCGAGCCCACCTGCAGAATAAAGCCTGGGACAAGAGTGGCCCAAGGAACCAGGGTGTCCCCAGCCCTTCCCTTAGTGCCACAGGCCCAGTGGGGAAAGGTAAATCCATTGCTGCTGAACATGGCACAACACAATATCCCAACATTTTCCATGAGCCAAAGGCAGAGACAGAGAAGGCTCCAACTCAGGAAGCAAAATGTCAGTGTAATAACAAAATGATCACTCCCGGCCTCTGCCTGGCACTTCCATTCCTCAAACACCAGACTTACTCGGATGCATTTAAAAAGCATTGGCAATTAAAGATGTCAGCGTGATTGACCAACCAGAAAAATGTAAATAACAGAACCCTAAATTGCATCATTTGGGTAAATATGTATTTATACAGTTTGGAAAGAAAAGCCTTGTTATTCAACTGTTGGACAGCAGCAGCGACACAGGAGCTGCTCTGGTTTATAATGCAAATCATGTAATTTGGGACACACATTATGGGCATTAAAAATGCAAAGTAAGATCCATGTGAAATGCTGTTAATTTGCAGTAGCCACTTTTCAAAGTATAATTTCTCAGGCATTTACATATTTTTCAGTAAAAAAAAAAATTAAACACTATTTAGAACATTTGCCATATCTTGTTTGTTGGATCAAGATACTTTTGAGCTACAGGAAACAGGAAAATGGAACTGTAAACTGGTAAATTACTGATTTTCTTACTTAGAAAAAAAAAATCAAATATAAATTAAATATAGGGTTCTCATCTTTCTAATAGGCCAAACATTTAAAATTACAATCTGATGTCAACTGAATTATATTATCATCTTTGACAATTTCTGGCCCCTGGAAGAATATTTATGCTGAGAAAACAGAGGCACAGAGAATCCAGTGGGAAGAAACTCCAATTTAAACCAGACCTGTACTCAGTCTCACACAACCTGGCCTTGAGCAGAGATCAAGAGGGACAAAGAACCAGTTCTAACCTCAATAACAAGAAGGCTCAGCTGGCCCAAGCAAGAGTTTCACAGCTGCTTGAAACCTCTGGTGTAATTCTGCACATTTCAGCTCTATCCCTCCCATTCCATGTGCCCCAGTGAAGGATCTTCCAAGGAAAATGGCCAGGAGGTGTGATATCCACCACAGGATGCACACCTGTCCTGTAGTCACCTCAACAACCTGTGAGCCTTTCCACACCAGGGACTGCTGTGTCTCCTACAGAGAGGGAGCTGTCTTCTCCCTTCCTTCAGAGCTGGCACATTTAATCTCTAATTTGCAGATCCTTAGAAATATCACAGGGACTCTTCATGAGTCTGTGCTCATCCTTGCAATGCCAGCTTCACCAGGCTGCTCTCCCTGGTCTCATGAGGGAGCCTGAAGGTGGGGTCTGCTCCCCAAGCAGCTTCCTGGGACAGTGAGAAAAGGGGCATCCAGAGAAAATGAAGGACAAACAAGTGAAAAAAGTATGTTTCTACTGCAATGCCACTCCAGGCAAGCTGGTATTTGGGAACACAATCTTGAATTGCCAGAAAATGCAAAACCAATTCATATATAAAGTCAGAAACTGAGATTTTATTCACAGGTCTTTTTCTTTGCTGTGGTTTTGTTGGAACCAAGTGTGCACCTGAAAGAGCCACTGCCTGGCCTGGGCCACTCTGAGCTGTGAGCATCCCTCTCCTCTCACAGCAACTGAAGGTGCCCAGGGACCCCCTGCAGTCACAGGCAGAGGTTGGCAGTTCTCCTGCATGGTACTAACCCCCAGAGCTGAGCTAGAGCACGGAAACAGGATCTCTGTGAGCCCCAACCCCAGCTCTGCCACGGCAGTCAGCAGGTAACCCATGGCCAGACATTTTGGCATATGCTCCAATTGCTCCTCTCCAACCCAAACCCCATCCTACACACTGGGGAGCAGGCAAATCCACAGGCTCTGACAGCGTTTGGATGATGCCCAGTCATACTTGCTAGCACTCCTGGAGGTTATTGCACAGAAAGTATTATTTAAACCTGGCTACTTTATTATTTTCCCAGCGGCAAGTCAAACAATAACCCTTGAAGTGGTGAAGCCAAGCCTCAGTCTTTGTCAGATTAACCTTCCTAGAGGCCCTCTAAAATCAATTGCAAATGTTGGCTCTGAAGGACCAGGCAGATAAAAGTTCTACCCCCTCCCCTAACTTTCATTTCAAGTTGCAAAACCAATCCACAGTCCCATTACAAATCAGATCTGAAAAATGCTGCTTGATTATTTTTTAAAGAGCTCAAACTAGGTCACCAAAAATAGAGTCTCTAATGGGCTAAATGCGGAAAATGACTGCTCAAAATTAACAAGTTCCTGGGCTCCAGGACCGCACAAAAGCTTTTTGAGTAGATTGCTTGCAACTACACAAACTGTATCCTCTGCCACACATGGCACAAACCCAGCCTGCCAGATGCTAGGCTATCATTTGTGCAAAGTGTAAAGTAGTTTACAAAAAACCATAAAGGGATTTTTATTCTTAGGAAATAACTCTCCAGCTTCTTTTCCCTTCATTAGGAAGTGCTTCAGAAGCACGGCTCCCGAGTCTGGCCGTCTGGGCCAGCGCAAAGCACAGCCTGTCAGCTCCTGCTGCTGCTCTCACGCTGTTCCCAGGCACATGGCGGGGGCAGCATTTGAGCCCTGGACCAACAGACCCACGGGAGGGTGTCTGTGAGGAAATCCCTTCATGGGCAGCACCAGGCAGGAGCTATGGAGCTGTTTCACTGGGTGGCTCGGGCCAGAAGCCCCCATGAAATGATCAGAAGCCCTGCCAGGCTGCCTGGCTGAGCCACCCCGCTGAAGGGCACGTGAGAATCAGAGCTCAGGGGAATATTCACCTGGTTGTAATTAATATTCAAAACCAGGATGCCCTCAACCATAACGAGGCCAGTGACCACCAAGGTCCGTAGTCCACAGCTCAGGGGCCGTGGCATCAACACTCACAGCTTTTCCCTAAGTCACAGCAATGCACATGCAAAGCACAGGATCTTGGGGATTATAGGAAATGTGCTGGTATTTTCCAGAGCCACCATTTGATCACACACACCCCAAAAGCAGTGGCTAAACCCCAGATGAACAAAGAGGTCCTAAGAGTATCTACCTTGGGAACCATACCCTGTCATAACCCCTCCCCTAAATCCAAGGAAGAGCCAGAACATCACCTCCACTTCCTGCAGCACTGCCTCTTGCCCTATGCTTAAACTCAGCATTATTTTGAAGGGAGATAAAGCACTGGGACACATCTTGCTCTGGGAACAGTCTCTGGTTTCTCTAGTATCCCTGGGATGCTGGGCACCACCTGCCCCTCTACTGGTTGCTTCCTTCCAACCTAAGTGGATTAAATGAAGAAAACTGCGATAAAGACTCTCAAAGTCATGTTGCATAAAGCTGATAATAAGGAGAAAAAAGGTTATGTCCCCCAATTACTTTCTCTAAAGAACCTTCCATCTTCTGAACAAACATTGCCATGGATAAAAGGAAACTCTGCCAGATTAATAGAAACAGAGAAAATACCCTTCTGGGAAGTACACACAGGCCTCGGTAGTAAACAGCTGTGCTCATGTTTTGGATATGAGTCACCCTCTGCACAAAGCTCATGAAAAATCGATCAAAGGCAAGGAGGAGGAGGAGGCCAGGACAGACAAACACATTTGAGACAGCAGAGCAAGAAAATGTCTGAAAGCCAGGAAGCTGAATTGGTACTTCATCACCATCTTCATCAAATGGTCAATCCAAGCATTTCATCTCTGCCTGTTTCTGTAATATTCTGACTAACACCTGAGACCCTTGTATAAGGGAGGCTTCAGCACATGCCAAGCAGCATCCCAACTCCTCTGAAGCAACCCACTGTCATCAGGAATGTGACTTGGAGACCCTTCAAGGCTGAGGGTGTCTGCTCAAGAGCCCTAACAGGGAGGATGTGGCGTGCTGTTCATTTCATTTTTGCTGTACACGCCTACGGGATTGTGTCTCTCACAGAAATGTCCCTTTTCTGCAGATAGACTGACTTTTGCAAAAAGTGAAGCATTAGAAAAAATGTTTAAAAAATCCATGACTGAAGCCCAGCTGTATCTTAGACAGAAATCCCTCCCTCTCTTCAGATTCTCCATCTACACAGTGAGCACCTAACTGCACTTACATCATGCTACACAACGTGATGCAACAACACACTGATAACACCATGAAGTGTAAAACAGAATGAGAAAGCTCTAGACACATCTTTCTTTTAAAAATTGCACTTTTAGAAAAAGTGAATGGGGATGTTACTGACTTTTGGGTAGGGGACATGAAAACAACCTGGGTAAGCAACAGTGGGATGCTCTCTGCTCTCAGCTGGGGGTGGCAGTGAAATAACAGACCACACTAAGCTGCTTAGGAACAGGCTTCAGCCCATCCCAGGATGGACAAGGAAAAAGGCCCACACCATCATCCTCTGCCTGCTGTTTGCTGTGCAACATCCACGCTGCACATGAGGAAGACTCTGGTACAAGGCTTTTCCACCTGGCAGTGGAAAAGCAGCTGGGACATGGGTGGGTGTTGCTCAGTTCTCTCAGCTTTCTGATGTTTCTACTTTTGGAGTTCTCACAGTCTTTCATGTAAACAATAGCTATGTTTTCCTAACTTTAAGAATGTTTACATACCTGCACTATGAGAAAAATACCCTGATGGGCATCTCTTGTAGCCAATGTGTTTGTAGGGGGTGTGACCTTGTTCACCCAATCCTTGTCCTGGTTAAGAAATCTATAAATTTGGAAGCTAATAAACATAGATGCCTTTTAGCCCTTCTGAAATCTCTCGTGTACGTGTGTTCTTTCTCGTGTCCTAGAGCAACAGGTGGGTAAGATTTGCTTTGGGGTTTTTTTGTTTGTTTGTTTTGGTTTTTTTTTTTTTGTTTTGTTTTTTTTTAATTTTTTTTTTTATTTAAGAGGAATCAGTGGAATTAGAAAGGCAATGAAAATAACACAGTTTTGCTATTGGTTTTAAGGCACATCATTAAAATTCATGCTTGTTAGCTCAGGTCACAATTTTATTTTTCGGAGGTCATCAGAAACAGAATATTAAAATTACAGGGGTATGTTTTACACTGGTATTTTCCCATATTTTCCCTTCAATCCCCTTCAGTCAGTCAGCTGCCTGGTGCTGCAAGGTGTGTGGGAGTCTGGACAGGCTTTCCCCACAGTAAACATTAGTGTGGCTTTCCAGTGTGGGCAGAGGTCTGCACAAAACCACCACAGGTTACTGGGATACACTTCCACCAAAAATGTCTGTGGGACTGACATAGTTTAGACTGTAGGCACTTGTGCCATTCCAGCATACTTGTGTGTGTGTATGTGTGTGAGCACTGTTCAGCTGGCATTCCATTTCTGGACATGGATGTAGGAGTTTGTACAGGGGGAAATTCATTTCACAGGACAAAGTCTTCTCAGGAAAATCGCCCCCTGATTTCAAGAGAAAGGACTGACAGATTTTTAACATTTTTTACTCAAAGACCTCTTTGTCTTTGTAAGAAGCTGATACCTTTTCACACACACTGCAATATCCCTGTTGTCACATACAGAACTTCTTAAGCTTTATAAGCAACAAGAGCTCGTGGATGTGATACAGAGAGTCTAAGAGAAGGTGGATTTTATCAGGTAAGAATTCAAATCCCCATTCATTAGGGGGGGTTCATTTGTCAGAACAGACACTAAAGTGCCCCAATCTCAGCTCCTTCCCTTCTCTCCTCCCATCTTCCAAACACCATTTCCCTTCCTTAAGCAAACGGACCCCGAACACCTCCTATTTAATGGCTTTGTGCAAAAGCTGCACCTTAAAATCCCATTTCAGACCTGTAACACAGAGAAGAGTGAAACCACAGATTCACAATCAAGCTCTAGCAAAATTCCTGCTCCAGACTCCAACTTGTATTGACAGCTGCACACAGCCTCCCAACCAGCCCGTTGTAACCAGGTTGTGGACACAGCTTTAGAGGGGAAGATGGACTTGACTTCAGCCAGATAAGTACAAGACTCACCTGGCAATTCCACACGTGGGTGTTAGAGCTGGTCACAGCTAAATTGTACAAGTGTCTAGAATCAGGAATTATGAACCAAAGTGCTCCCAAACAGCACATCAGATGGGGACCCCAAACCACGTAATGGTGTCAGAACTGCTGAGGAGATGCGGTGCAGGGTGGATGATGGCACTGACCCTATTCCTTCAACTGGAGGGAAAATGAGCCAATTTTCTTTTGCCCCTAAATTGTGGATCACAGATGCTCTGAGACAGTCACAGCTGTAGCAGGAGTGCACAGGGCTTTAGGAGAGGGCAGACTGCTGAGGGCAAGAGAAGGATGGGGACAGCCAGGACAGGCCCAGGAATAACCACAGCCCTCCAGCCATTCAGTGCTCTGAAACGAGATTATTTCTAGCACTTAATACTTGAAAAATGCAAGTTTTTACTACACAACAACAACGAACATTTTGAGCCTTTCCTTTACAGCTGTGCAGCAAAGCTGCAACTTTCAAGTCTCAAAAGAGAGACATGGGGAGGCTCGGTGCTTTCATTAGCCATTTTACTCGCAGGAATACTCATCAATAGCTGCACAGTCAGTTTTGAACTTCAGCAAAGCATGTTCTCTCCATAAAAGAGTAAATAAATTAGCTTTTCCATCAATGCCTCTTGCTTTTGCTTGACAAAGAGCAGTTTTTCATTACTCAAATTGCTTTGTGCATTAGTCAATGAAGCCCCAAACAATAAATTCTGCTCGTGAGTTTGAAAAATTTAGGCCAGATAACTTTTTCTCTATTAGGCACATACATTACATTGCTCCTGCATCTTCCCACAGAACCTACCCATGCTCTGGAAGCCCGTATCCATTTCTCCTGGCTGCCATCATTAACCAGCCAGAAAATCATTCTGAAAATAAGATACCAGCATCCAAACACCTGCATGTTTTTGCCACACACCAGACATCCACATCATTTTCTAGACAGCAGTACATCTTCCTTTCTAATGCAAACTTCCACCCACTCACATACCCCACATAATGACTCAAAAGCAAAGGCAGCAGATTAATTATGCCTCTGACGTTCTCCAGGTTTTGTTCTTGCCATTATCCAATTGTGAATGATTGGTGTCCCTGAATTCCCAGAAGCCTCTTTCAGCTGTGGCTCTCAGATGGGCACAGCACAAACCCCAGGAATGCCAACAGAGCAGTGCTGAGTTATGTCACCATGAGATCTGGCCCAGAATTTATTACATACCATCCCTTCAACCACATTTCTACCCAGATACTTCCACAGAACCATTTTTTTTTTCATTTACTTTCTTAACCTTAGAAACCTCTTTACTCCAAGACTGGGACTAAAACTACTGAGAGTTTGTTTAACTGGAGGTGCAGAATATAAAGCGTGCTTTTGTTCAAGGGGTGATGAAGTACTCAAGATCTATTCCCTTTCTAGCATCACTTTAAGCACAATAACCTAAGCACTGGAACACAGTGATTCTTCTTTTTTTTCCTGCAAATTAAGATGAAAATCACGTCAGAAATATGTAGATAGCTACAAAGAACCCATAGCTACTACTGTCCTTTTCCACTTCATTCGTGACCACAAAAAGCTTTCTCCTCCCTCACAAAGAAGCTTCTGCTTTCATGTTTTTGCTGTGGGCTCTTATTTTTTAATAAAAATAACAACTAACTCAATCTCAGTGCAGAACTGTTTGGGGCTTCATATTAGAGACTAATTTTGGAGTTTTGCCATAATTTTGCTGTGTCTAGAGTTTTTCTGATTTTTATCAACTCCTTTAATTAAAAATGAGTTGCAGTACAAAATTAATTGATTTTGTGATAAAATAATTAATAGCAATTAATTAATTTCAGAGTAATTAGCATATGTAATTTTTCCTCCAGCTGTCATTCTGTACCTTGCAGAAGCTGTGACCCTAGGGCAGGAGAGGTGAAACAGCAATGCTCCTTTTTCAGGCTGTCCATAGAGGATGCACATCTCTTCCCCTCCTCCCAGTGCCTCTGCAAACTGTTTTCCAAGCATTCCTTCATCATCACAAACTGTTTGTGAATCCCTATCCAGTAATCACCAGATAAGTTACACAACCTCTCTCTAAAAGAAACAGTTTGGAGGCACTGCCCAGGAAATGCTAAGACATTGCATTTTAATTTAATTAGAGTCTTAAGCTATAATAATTTGCCTACTGGGAGCATCGTACCCACTCTATAAAATTAAGGAATTTTTTCCCCATTCTCAGCACCTCACACCTCTCTCTCACAGTGAAATCCTCAGATCAAGCACACATCCCTGTGAAGTGCAAAAGGGTTTCTCTGAAGAGAGCTCACACAGTGCAAACTCATGTCAAGTGCTTACTTTTTTGCTATAGGCCTAAAACTAGCTGGGGCCTCATGTCTTATTTCAGAAAGAACTCCATAATTACAACTCAAATAACCTTTGGCTTCCAGCTGAACTGCAGAGCCCAGCTCCTTTGGAAGCTGGGAGCTGCACATCCCATGGATGTGCAGGGGCAGGCGAGAGGGGGCTGCACACTGTGTGCTGCCAAAGGAACAGCCACCAGAGGCATTCCGTGGGAGCTGGCAGTGCCCTGGCTGTCCCTGGGAAGCAGTGACCCCTGGGCACAGATAGCCTGGGAATGCTGGGCAAGGAAATTGCTTTAGAAGCACATGGCAATTCTTAATACAGTGTCAAACACGGGGACAGACCCCAGCACAGCAGGTGCTCAACAATTGTCAGGCTTCCACTTGAGAATTTTTTTCTGAGGCAGCATCTGAGACAGATTTTGCTGCTGGGTAGATGTGAAGTGGAGCAGAACAGATTTTACAGCCTTTAAAATCACAGAATGGTTTGAATTGGAAGGAACCTTAAAGCTCATCTTTTTCCACCCCCTTGCCATGGGCAGGGACACCTTCCACTACTCCAGGTTGCTCCAAGTTCTGTCCAGCCTGGCCTTGGGACACTTCCAGGGACAGGGCAGCCACAGCTTCTCTGGGCAGCCTGTGCCAGGGCCTCAGCACTTGCTCTCACAGGGAAGAATTTCTTCTGTATACCTAATCTAAATTTCCTCTGTTTGAGTTTGAACCCACCACTCCTTGTTCTATCAATCAGTGGCTGAGGAAGACTCCCCCTCTGGATGCCTTGCAGGCTCCCTTGAGATACTGGAAGCCTGCTCTGAGGTCTCCACACAACCTTTGCTACCTAAACCATGCATCCCGAGGAATCTTCCAGACTGCTGAAAACCAACCAGAACCCATCCCTGGGAATTCCTCTGCATACCATGAACATTTCTAAGGCAAGTGACTCACTGAAGAAGGTGGTCTGAACAACAGCATGGAAACCTGACCTCAGGCACATCATGGACCTGGCCCTGGAGGATGAAGAAGGATGTCTAAAAGCAAAGCAAACTGAACAGCAAATTTGGCTCCTGTGGTGGGGACATCAGAAAGATTTATGAACAAATGTCTTCCTTTTAACTGTTCTACCTTACTAACCCTTCTCATTATATGATTTTGTATATTCTAAACATTGGCTTTCAAGCTGCTACTTTTACATTGTCAATGTACACATATTTCTAGCTGTTGCCATGATCTAGAGCTGTCTTTGCCTCACTGTGAACTTAGGTCACCCCAAAGGTGAATTACAATTGCTCTGGGAATTGCTTTTCCTACCAGCTCATTCTTTCAACAGAACTGTAAATCTTTGACTGCTCTTCTCAAACCTTCCTTATGTTTATGCCCAGTGTTCAGCACTTGGTAACAGCTCCCTTGGACATACAGAGGTTTTCAAAAGGTTGTCTCCTCCTGAAAACTACTTGTTATTTGCAGAAGAGCAGCCTTGGAGGACTTTGTCAGTGATCCCTGATCTATTACACAGAAATTCACAGCCCAAAGGATTTACTTGATGTTTTGGGATAGGCATAACTCGGAATTTTGGACAGTAGAACTAAGCCACCATGAAAGCAGGCTGTTTCACAGAAAATCCATTGCCTTTTGTTGCACAAGTTTCAGACTTTTTCAGTATTCCCACTGCCCCCCTAGGAGGCCACAGAAAACCCTGGCATGGTGCTTGTCATCCTGATGGGGGAACGAATGATGATGTCACCTACTATTTCTTACTTGTTTCTGCTCAGTTTTGATTCCCACCTAAATGTTCCTCTGAACAGTGAGGATGAATGAAATCCATACCTGCTGTGTTACAGCTTATGTAAAATAGGACAAGAATGATGACAAAAACTCATACCCTGAAACTGCAGCAACCATTGCACAGTTGTTCAGCCCAGAAATGACAGTCACAGCTTTCCCAAAGGAGGGAAAGGCAACAGAGATGGATTTAAAGCTGTGAGCCAAAAATGCTCCACAGACCCAAGCCCAGCCTCCTGGCAGTCCCTTTTGCTCTTCCTTTTATCTGTTTATTTAACTGATAATATTTTATTTTTTCCTAATTTTTTTTTTCTTCCGAAGTAATTTTGAAAATCCCAATGGAAAGAAGAATGTTTCTGTTGAGCTCAAATTGAAATATTTCTGAGGAGCTAGGTGGAATAACCTGCTTCAGTTCAGTTCATCCTCAGCTTGCCAACATGTTGCTTCATGGCACTTATGATTTATTGCTTTGCTGATTCCGAAGCTGAGCTTGCAGCTCAGACAAGACGGTGCTGAGCTCGTGCTGTCACATCTGCCAGCACAATTCTCTCTGTCAGTGCCAGTACATTTCTGTGGGCATTTAATTCTGCCGAATTTCTGGGTACTTTAACTTGTCATCCCATATCAGGGTTACCACCAACATCGAAAGAGAACTTTCCCAAAAGGCAGGAATGTCAGTGCTGCGTTTAGCTTTGTTTTATGCTGCTGCTGGTAGTAGTGGGGAAGTCTTCTGCTGCTCTTCAATAGCTCATTATCTAGAATCATTTGGCGATGACTTAAAATGTATTTTAAAAAAACCCAAACTCTCTAAATAACCATGCCAAGATTGAATGATCAAAGAGTTGAAAGACAAAATCCACTTGGACTCACTGACCCTGAAGCTAGTGAAAATCAACACCAAGAAGAGTGGGAGGAATGAGCTGTGACAAGATGAAGAAGTACCTCTACTAACCTTATAAAAGGAAATCTATGAAATGCTCAAGGAGATAAATAAAATCTGCTTCATGCAAAAAAAAATCAAGGCCTTATTATAACAGGAGGAACAGTAATTCCCTTCTTGTCTCCTCTCTTTCTTCACCCTGACTGCTATGGAACCTATGAACCTATGGAAACAGAAGCTATTGATAAGCTACCTGAAATGGAGAGCTTTTGGTCAGTTCAACAACTGCAATTATTTTAACTGTAGGTAGACTGATCCAAAGTAGATATTTTCTTTGTCAGTTTTCCAAATTAGTCTTTAATGAGATTCTGGGAAATGAACACATTTTAAGACTCCTTTCATGAAGCAGAAATGGCACTAAAAAAAGAAACCAGGACAATCACATGGATGTTCTGTCATCCTCTTTTAGCACAGCTCCCCAGTGAGCAGATTCCTCACCAGAAACGTGTAGGTACCTAATACAGACATAATCACCATTACTGAGCCTTCCTCCACCATCCTCCTTCAAAAAAGCTCCTGATGAAGCCACCAGGGAGCTTAGACCAGAGACCTGCAGATGTTCCACACACTGACAGATGAAAGGTGCATCTCAAAAGAGGCAAGTGCATAAGGAAGAAAACATTTTGCACTACTAGTCAAAATAGATGGAAATACTTAAAAAGGGCTTGTTCTGGGTTTGGTTTTTCCAGTGAATTTTTCTTCCATCTGCTGCCTGGAAGAAGGACAATGCAGGGGCAGGACAGCATTGCCTGGGACACCACTGGGGCAACGGGGAAACAGAAGATGTCACAACATTCCATTGAAACGGCCCTGGCTGGGGGCGGTTTGGGGTGATACCAAGAGAAAAAGGTGGGAGGGCGACCCCAGAGGCTTGGCTGCCTTTTGCTTGGCACTGTTTCCAGGTTGGGGAGGTGAAGGAGCCGCTCCCCGCTGCCACCGGGCCGCCTGGAGCTCAGGAGTAAAGAGTAGTCAGTGGGTAACTCATGTAAGCACAGTTAACTATTAGGAGACAAAACTTAAGAAGCTGAATTTACATCTTGTCAAGATAGAGGGGACAGGAGGAGACAGCAAATGCTAATTCAGACAGCAAATGCTGATTACAAGACCTTGGAAGTAGGATTCGCCCTGATCTTGTTAAGATAGAAGGGACAAGGATCATCCCAAAAACTGCTGAATCGTTCCTCAAAGGACTACGCATGTCCCAGGGAGAAAGGTGAAAAGGGCACTATGAGGAAGACTGCTGATCTTCATCACAGAGACCCCCGAGGAAGAGGAGAAGCCTTCCTCAGTGCGACCACCAGGACACACAACGCATGCGTGACCCGTATGCTAATGGCTTACGGGGAATAATTTGTATAACCACACCTGTCTCAATGACTGTAATGAATATTCATAATTTAACCCATAAGTACTGTATTGTAGAAGGTACCGGTGTGTGTGTTTGGAGGAGCGATCCCCCACACACCCGGCGCCGAATAAAGCAAATACCCACTTCTCTGACTCTGTCTCTGAAGTGACTCCTGGCCTGGCTTGGGGCGAATCACTCAGGAGCCGCACGTGTGGCCCCACAGCCCCGGGCCGGGCTCCTGCCGGGCCCTCTGCCCGCGGAACGTTCCCGCGGCCGCTCCTGCGCGGCGGGCTCCGAGATCCCGGACTGCCGCGCCCTCCCGCAGCTCTGACCATTGGTTTTTGGTTTCCTGCCCGTCGGGGGAGCAGACTGGAGCTGCCGTGAGGGGTGTCCCCGGAGGGGCCAGCTCTGCGTCGTACCGGCAACTGCGCCCGGCCCCGCCCGGCCCCGCCCGGCCGCCATCGCCGCGTGGTGCCCCAGCTCAGCCCACAGCGCCCCTGCAGGTGTGGAGGAACCATCGCAGCTGCCCCGCCCGGCCGGAGCCGCCGGGATGGCACCGGGGAAGGGCCCGAAGGGCACGGAGAGACTGCGGGGGTTTTGTGTTCACCCCTGGGGTCGCTGCTGCTGCTGCTGCTGGTTCGCCTCGTTACACACACGCACCAGCACAGAACTGCTATTCCTTTCCCCGTATCTTTGCATGGAAGCCCCAAAACTTCAAAGTTTTAATAATCTGGAGGGAAGGGGATCACATTTTCCATTCCAAGGGAGGTTCCCACCTTCCTTGGCAGACACCTGTCTTTCAAACGAAGACAGGGGTGGAGGGAGAAGGACTGAAAAGAAGATAGTGAGCCAAGGCCCTGAATGTCACTATTGGTGGAACAAGACAAAGAGCAGCTGTGCAGGACGATGGGATCACTACTAGCAAGCTGGAAACAACATAAAATTAATGTCTATAAATTATTCATCCTTTGAATGTTAAGATTTAGGTTCACCAGGCAGCAACAAGTGAATGCCAGGCATTTATTTATGTCACCCTTCAATGTGGAACCCAATTGATTGATTTACAGAAAAAGTGTATAGGACCTAATTGTGACAGCACTTTTTGCGGAAAAATAACAAGCTCGTAACCAACAACACGCGGTCTGTAATGCACTAGATGATTCAAGCTATTTCAATCTATATTTACAGGCTCTGGAATGTCACTGAAATGTTAAGGACTGGAGCAATTTGAAAAGCTATTCAATTTCATATTTGAAGCTCAAGATCAATCACCCAGTGGGAGCACTGCTAGTGGTCACTGTGCCCATTCCAGATTCCTCAAAGAACCAGTCTTTTACACACCCACACCAATAAGTCAGCACATTTATGTGACAGAAAATGTCCACAGCCACAATGCAAAGCACAGCTACATAAAAGCCACATGAGGACAGAGTTCCCACTGAAGGTATAGTGAGGAATTCTGGTAAATTGATGAGTAATGTCAGATTTCCAAGACAGGAATCTGAGCCAGGAGCTGCAGGAAGGGTGAAGCACAGGAAAAGCCGGTTACAGCTCTCTGGAAACCAGTTTGCAACTTGGCTTTGTGATTTCTGTTCCTGAGAGTGGGCACAGTTTAAATACATATTGTGAGGTTCACATGCAATTTTGTGAATCATAACCGTAAGTTTGATTCACCTTCATTTATCAAGTCAAGTTTTATGATAATTTGAATTATGTCAAAAGAACTATTTGCATATTTAATAGTTACATGAGTTTTAGCACAAAAACTTCATTTGATGATTCATAAGATAACCATTATTTGTCTTCAGTAACTCATGAAAACCGTTTTAAAAATTAGCTCCAGTCACCCAGTAAGAGAACAAAAATTATTGAGGATGATAAATGTCGATGGTACAGAGACTGCTCTGATTGAACACAACTTACTTGCAAAAATATCCCTTAGAATAGTTCAATGCCAACTCACAGCATTTTTCCAAAGTACACTAGATGGCAAATTCTTGCAAATATTAGAAGTGTGTGAAGAATATGAAACTGGCCATCAGCAATTTGTTAAGCACTTTAGGAGAAGAAACCTCACACCATTAGAAAACGATCACTTTAAACAAGCAAGTACTTAAGAGTTCATCTTTATTTAGCACAGTGAAGCATGTACTTGAGTCCTGGAAGCCAAAGACATTTACCCACATGCTCTTGAGTTAAAGAGACATCAGAATGCTCTGCTGGATGGTCAGCCACAGACTACAGGTGGGAATGAAGGGTTGATACATCTACGAGATAGACTCCAGGCACAATCAGTGATGGGAGACAGCAATATAGTGACAAGTACCTTCAGAAGAGATAATAACATGCAACTATGGTGTTCAAAATTCAAAGGTGCTGGACAATCTACACAATCTGCTCCATCCCTGGTCCAGAGGAGGGATTTTGTGCAGCATTCCAAGAAGCCTCACAAAGGGCAGTAACTTTAAGCAGGAAGATTTAAGCATCAAGGTTTCTTGCTTTAGAGAACATGTTCTCTAGGAAAATAAGCACGTGAGTAAAAAAGTATTACATCTTCTCAGAACTAAAACATAGTATTTTAATAGTATTAAAAATGCCTATTATTGACTCCATACTGTACATTCCCAAAATCTCTGGGATAGGACCCATCTCCAAGTAGGAATGAAGTCCTACCAGTTTAATCCACTAGAGACTATAGCTTAAGTCCACAGTGCCCTTCTTCAGTGCTTCAAAGTGTCTCTCAACACTTCAGGCACTGCCAGGGTCACCAGCACAAACAGGGGAAAAGTTTGCTGCCTGCAAGTTCTTTGAAATATTTCAAGGCACGAAATTTGCTCAATGAATTTCCTTTTTGACTTTTTTTTAATCTAGGGGAAAAGAAAGTTCTTAACTTTTTCTATTAAGTACACAAAGACTGTTTATTCATGTCATTGCAGCACAGTTTGAAAGTCTTTGTATTTTTTATTTTTAACTTTTAGGGCAGGGGAGAACCACCACCAACCAGATTTATGAGGCTGGCATGGATTCAAAGCCAAATTTCATCAGAAAAAGCTTTCAATAGAAGACACAATAACTAAGCCAGAGCTGTGAAGCTTTTGATATATGTGGTCTTCCCTCAAGCCATGTAATCCTACCGGAGCGACTTTAGCTTGTCACACCCTTTTAAGAAACATTCAAAGGCTCTCCAAACCCAAATCTCTTTGGAGTCTTTTGAGAGCATCATCCATGATAAGTGTTATCATCTTCTCCATGCCTCAAACTCATGCTACTTGAAGGTTATCTCAGCACAGCAAGAGAGGCAGTTGGAGAGGAACACCAAACCAGGAGGCAAATGACTTCCCCAGGACACACCTTTTGAAACTTTGCTGCAGTTCACGTCAGGAGCAGCCAGTGCCAATCCTCCCTCTTACAGTTTTAGGGAAAGAGCATGCTTTCCTGAACACCACCACTCACTTCAGGGCTAAATCCCCTTCAAGTGCCAAAAGTTAGGTCCAGTCAAAAAATAACCCAAAATCCAGAGCTGGGTTAATTTGTGTTGATTTATGATTATATACACCAAGTCCTGACCTAGACCCACCTGGATCAGCCTAAGCACTGCTGACACCAGACCAAAGATCTTTCCCCTTGAGTCTTGCCTTAAGGTGTAGAGGTCATTTTCTTTGAAAAGAAGTAGATTTGATTTTGACCACAACCACTTTTGCATGATTCACTGCCACTTCTCACAGCCTCCTAAATTCTTCACTAGCTTGCAAAACAAACACGGGTAATTGCATTTTCTTTTGTCTAGGGCCTCGTTAATGTATTACAGGAGTATAACAATGAACATTGGCAGCTTTATCTCTAGCCTAAAGTCATACACTCTCTAGGTCTCAAGGCCTTTTCACACAAGTGAAACAAGGGCAAAGTCTCTCACCCATTTATCTCTGGAGGGACTGACCTGAAAGCCCTTTGTGGTGCCCATGTTCAAACCTTGACTGAAACACCACAAGGTTTTCTTTTCACTTTGCTGGGTCACTTCCAACTGCCAAAATACCGATGTGAGGGTAAATAATCTCACTTTGCAGGATCCCCTGGAGAAGTTTGGCTTGCACTCAGATTAGAAAGGACTGGCCTTCCCTTGCCTGCCATTTATCCAGCTCTGGAAGGGTTTGTTGTGGCTAAAATCTCCCCATGGGCCTCTTGAAGGCTTGCTCACTGTTTGCTCAGAACATAAACACAAAAAATGCAGCTCTTGTGCTTCCACAAGCAAAGAGGTTCAACCAAGTCCTGCAGAGTACATGAAACTGCAACACATTTTGGTGTCCTTTTAACTCAAATACAAATCCAGTTCAACTACTTGCCCAGGCAAAGGGAAAGTGTCAGTGACATGGAAATCCTTCCCAAAATATTGTCGGATTGGTGGTAGAAGCAGACAGCACAGAACCCTCTGCAAAAATCCATCAATAGATTTGATACAAAACTTGAGGCAAGGATTAGAGAACTCTGAACTATTTTAAAATACCTCCATTAATTAAACATCTTTTCATAGCTAAAGAGGGCTTTTGAAAAACTATTTTTATTACGCTCCAAGAAAATTTTGCCTGCCTTAGAAATCATGGACTTTGGGCAGGACACCTTAAAAAGATGAAAAAAGCCCCACTGGATAAAGCTGGGAGGGGGTTTATTTCTATTTCTTGGCTTTAAAATCTGTGGAGGTTTGAGCAGTAAAGCTTCAAGGTTTTGTTTGGGTATTTTTTTCGAGGGGGGGCTTGGACTTTGCAGATAGAAACTGATTTCCCTGAAATCCCTCCTCTGATCACTGCAATTGGCACAAGTTCCAATCTGTCCTATACTGTTTTATACTTCAGAGATTTTGTCTCACTTATAAGGACACAGACTTCAAAAAAAGACTGGAGATCCCTTCAGTGCCCCTATCTCCAGCAGACACATTTCCAACCCATTCCTACACCCCATAACAGAGGCTTCTCTGTGGATCCAATACAGAGATATACTGTCAGCATTTACAAACAAACCTTTTTGTACCTACACAAGGCTTGCACACAAAAAAGTGAGGAATGCGAAAATCCAATCACAGAGTCTATAAAATTAAGTTAAAGTATATTAAATTCTTGAACAGACATTTCTTTATGGGTAGGAAGGCAGGCTTGAGTTCAGGCAGTGTGACTTCGTGCCAAGGGAATGGCTGGGATCCCTGCCTCTTGCTAGCCAGAATTACAATTTCTAACGTGCCAATTTTGTATGGAATTGTGGAAATTCCCTCACCCCACCATGTGAAAAAGGTTTAAAAAGGATAAGAGCAATATCCAACCAGAGAAAAAGGGACACTGACAGATACATGGCTGGCCAAGAAATGGAAGTGTTAGACACAACACACAAAATTATGAAAGGCAAAGACCTTCAAAGGTAAGTGCAGTATTTCCTTAACAAACCCAAAATCTTAACCTAGAGGCAGTTTAAGAAGCCTCTGCTTTGTTAAGGGGAAAAAAATGCATTGAAAACATATGGAGGGAAAAAAATCACCCAGTATCCCTTATTTTAATCTTGCTCACCCAAGCCAAGATGACTTGGTTAGCTTTGAAGCACTTAACTGAGCAACTCTGGAGATGCTGAGCTATGCTGCAGTTGATGGTGCTGCCTTCCACCCCTCCAGCTACCTCTGGGAGACCTGTAGCTGGGAAAATTTGGAAATCTGCTCCCTACTCTTTAGCTGAGGACTGTGGAAAACATTTTGCATCAAATACAAAAAAAAAAAAGAAAATTGGAAAGTGCTGCCTGCACTATGAAACCCTGTGATATCTTTGCCCAACTGCTCTGCATCCAAATGCATCCTCTGCAAACAGAGAACTTGCACTTGCTTGATCTGCTGCCCTGAACCTTTAGCTGACCCCCTTTTTGTGACTACTTGCTGTTCTCTTGCAGAATCCAAGAAAAATATAAAATGTATTGCTCTAAGCAAGTATTTTTTTGCCCACCAAAGCAAGACAGAAGTGCTTGAAAGAAAAAGATTATTACCTCATTACATGACACCTTTACAGTGGTTTTTCTGACTGTTTTCTACACCACCTAGCTCTTTGCCTTTGGAAAACTCAAGATTTTAAATTGCACCTTGTCTGCAATTACTAGGCTCTTGTTTTATACTGTTTTGCAAGACAGAAGCCTGACAAGAGAACATTTTAAAAAGCAAGAGAAATCCCACTTGTAGTGATGGTCCCTTGGCAAGTGGCTGCTCACAGCCCTCCCCAACTTCTTAGCTCAGATCTCCCATTCAGCCTCTGCAGAACGAATAAAGATCCACAAACAGTCAGAGAGGAAAACCACCAGGACTTATTTAAGCTGGCAGTGTTTCAGGTGAAGGGCAACACAATTTACCATTCACTTGCAATTACTGCCTCACAGTTTAGTCATTGCTTCTATTGATTGTTTTCCCAAAAAAACGTTTGTTGGTGCAGCTTAAAAAAAAAAAAAAACAACTTGCAACAGGCTGGATGCAGGTGCCTGTTTAGGTACCAGCCTGTCACTGAAGGTAAATGAATTTCAACTGGCTTGGTCACAGGCAGAAGCACAGAAAAGGAAAAGATATCTAAAGGCACAATGGAAATTAATAGAGAAATCCCTCCAGATGGCTCCAACACTGCCTCATTTTCCCTGGTGAAAGTGCCACAGCAGCCCTTATCATAACCATGAAATGGGATAGAGTAAGAGTGCATCACCTCACTCCCCACTCTCCTTTATTCCAGCACCTCTAAATATTTATGGAAACTGATAGCTCAGGCACTGCTCTATGGCCAACTTTATCACACTTTTCCACACAAGATGATGCTAGTAATTAGGATCCTTCCAGAATTTGGAAATAATTGCAAATCTCCAGCATATAGGGCTAATGATAGCTTTAAAGAAGCAGTCCTAAACTACTGCTCTCATACCAGGGATGAGTTTACTGAAACCTGATTCACAGGAATAACAGGAAAGCTGCAGCAAGGCTCAAAGTTCAGAGAAATCTCGGTGCTTTAGATGCTTACCTAAATGACTCCATCCTCATCTGCAGCTGAAGCTCTTCACAAGCAATCTTTGACAGATTTTGGGTACTCCTGATACTTTTTACTATAGCTGGCACTTTTGACAGGGGCAGAAGAACCAAACAACCGTCCACTTTAGCCTCTTGCTGTGTGTTGCATCTCTCTGGATGCTACTTATTACCTGCACTACAGTAGAGGCTGGGAGCAACACTGACCCAAAGGGCAAGTCCCTCCCTTGGGCAACTGGTGGCCAAACTCCCAAGCCATGAGAAAACCATAAAATGCAGCCATCTCTTGTGAACAGCAAACAGAGAGCTCAGGTATGAAGCTGCAAAGCACCATCAGCTGGAGAGAACACGTTCAGACGTACTTGTGCTGAGGGAGTTGATCTGGCAGTGGTGAGTGTTCAGGGGAGTCAAAATTAAGGTCAGATTGATGTTTTCTGGGCTTTCATCAAGAGCTCTCCTGCTAAAGAAGTGGGAGGCAGCATCTGAGGGTCATCTGGATGGAAGGGGTGGTAGGTTTCATGGCATAATAAAGTGAAAAAATAATGGGAAGAGTGAGGTTAATTTAACATTTCTGAGCCTTTAAAAAAGGCTGAGGCTCCCCCTCAGCTGAGGCAATGTTTTCGGACAGAGTGGATGCCATCTCCCCTCTAACAAGCTGGTTTTCAGCCTTATTTAGCTTTCAAGTGAGTTAATTTTCCTAAAGCATTCAGCTATGCAGCAGCACAGGCACCTTCTCACAAGGCATGTTGTTCTAATAGATCAAAAGTGTATGTTTTCAAAATCTCATTAAATACATATTCAGCTGTCAGACGTTAGCACACATTACAAAAAGGAAATTGATGGCTGACTCTGAAAATCCAGCCTGATGTGCTGTCCCTAATTTACCCTGGCTCTTTCAGCATACTCTTTGGAGTGTGTGATCCATTACAGAGCATTCGCTGCAATACCGAAACACAAAAACGGATGAGTCAAAGGCAGAATGTCAGGTCAAATTCTTCAGGCTTAACTCAGGATTTAATTGCATTTAGAGGTTTAAGTCAGACTATTACAACTGTCTTTAAGGTAATCTCCTTGTGTAGGAGGGAGTATATATGTCCCATACCCGGGTATATCACTCGATACAGCTGTGGTGAGATGAACTCCTCTTCTCCTCATTTTCTACTGAATAACCAGTTTAGCCTGCAAGTCAGGAACCACAGGCATTTCTCCTGTCAAGGCAAGGGGCTCACCTCCTGCTCAGTTACAGAAGCACGTGGTAAAACTGCAACAGGGATTTCACAAAGAGAGGGGCTTGGAAATCATCACAACTTCACAGGAGCAAGGCACTGAGAGCCTCTTTTTGTAGTATTTTGCGTGTCTAATTAAAAGTTAATTGTTAACATCAACATGTTGGAGAGCTCAGCCCACATGAAACACGAGGTATGTGGCTTGTATCCTGACTGTGGGCTCTCCTTCACCAGAGGGGGATGTCTGAGAATACTAAAGCTGGTGGGTATCAAATGCAAAAGCTTCCACGGGAGAGAAGTGTGCTGGATTTTTATCTAATACCCAGCTGGTGGCTCAGTGCAAAGGCTGCAGAGGGAAGTGCAGTCAAATCTGCCACTGGAAAGAAAAAAGTGGAGGCAAAAGCACTTGGAAAAGTAGCTCCCTAGGACAGGAGGCTTGGCTGCTGCTTGACATGTCATACAGAACCCACAACCAATACCACTCTATTGGCTAAAATGTTGAGGTTTTAAGCCAGCCATGCACCAATGTACCTCAGTGGGGATGTACCTGTCCATCCTAACCCTAAATCACAGAGTCATTACAGAATGGCTTGGGTTGGAGGGGACCTTAAATATCATCTACTTCCAGACCCTGCCATGGGCAGTGGCACTTTCCACTATCCCAGGTTGCTCCAAGCCCCATCCAATCTGGCCTTGGATACTTCCAGGGATGGGGCAGCCACAACTGCTCTGGGTCAGCACTTCATCATCTTCACAGTTTCTACAACTCCCTGGACTGTTTAGGCTGAAACATCACAGAGCAGAACTCCCTCTTCTGAAATATTTTCTCCTGTAATGATACTCAGGTGGGGCTTTGTGGACTGTGTCATCATGCAAATACTGTACAAACATTTTTAGACCCAAGATATTATTTTGTGCCTTTTTTCAAATTTAAGAAACAAAATTATCACACCCAAGAAGAATCAACTTGCTTGTTATAATCAATCTTTTCAAATTAAAATACTGAGCCTTGTTTGGCTGCTTGGACTGACTAGTTCAGCAAAAAGTGGAATTTCTTCTCTTGATCTTCAAATAGCCTTTGAATTAAATACTTGTTGCAGCAAGAGAAAGTTTGGGTTGTTTTTGTCATCAGATTTGAGATCAAGAAGAGATGAGATGATCGAGGATGAAAGGCAGAAATGCAGAAATGAAGAACTGAAACCCAAGGAGTCAAAATAACTGCACAAAGGTGCTGGAAGTAAAACATGGATAACTCCATGATGCTGGGCTTGGTTCCAGCATATGTGTTCTCTCAGTACCTTGTGCTGCAGGCAAATAAACACCAGACAGACAGAGGGTTGGTCGTGCAGTGTTGGTTGGGATGGAGCCCACCATCCCCAGTGTGGGGGATGCCCACCCCCACTGCCTAATCCTAACTAGGTATTTATGGCATTTGGGGCATTTCTAGATGCAACCCTCCCTTGTCCTTTGGAAACTTATCCTGAGTTTCCAAGGCAAATCTCAGCCTTTTTCTGTTTGGGAACTTTACTGGGCATCAGCCCTGAGGTAAGACTTAGACCCTTGGGTGTCCTGACAGACTGTCCTGCTCCACTCTGGGAGCCCCTCTCCTGTGCCACACCTTGGGTGGGCCCTGAGGGTTCCTCTGTGTGATAATTCTGTGTTCCCACAGTCACTGTGACTGCTATGCTGCAAACCCATAGGCACTTTCACTGCAGCCCAGCTTTTCCTCCTAAGTTACTTTCTTCTGGTGGGCTTGAACAAATTCAAATTCAGCCTGGCTGCAGTAGGATGCTGCAGAAACAATTATGCAGACCTGATAACATCAGTGATAAAACATGCCCTGTCACAATTTCTGAGCCCAAATCTATAAAGGCAGTACAGCACAAATGGTATTTCACTGCTGAATGTTCTTTTTATGGAGAACACTCTCCATTTTTGGGCAAGAGGGAGGGTGTGTTTCAAAGCTCATTTTTTCAATTTACAAGCCCCCTACATACTTTTCATCAGGATCACATCAGGGGCACCCTTGGATAATCAGACAGAAATGGGTTCAGCATAGGAAGCGCTCTGACAACCTGTGGGAAGTAGGCTAAAGTCCATAATAACTATGAAAAACAAATTCAAATCAAGATAAATCAACAAAAAACATAACAGAAAAGGTGCAGATTGGAGATAATCAACTATTATTCCAGTGAAGCAATTTCACACTAAAGAAAGAAAGAAAGAAATCCCAACTTCCAGCCCCAATTTGGTTCACATGGGTTCAGCATCTTCATTGCTGACACAGGTCTAAACTCTTCCTCAGTCTGGAAAAATATTTTTCATCCTTTGATTTTTATTAACATCACAAACCTGTTGCTCTGGAATAAAAAAATTACCTTGTAAGACACCCAACCACTGATAGTTTCCTGTGTCTGTGCCATTTCCTGTGTTTTATTTGGTAATGTTGGTAAATTCAGTGGAGATGCCTAGGGCACTTCAAATTGTAGTTGGGGTGTCAAAAAAAACAAGCCCACACTTATTCCTTGTAAAACCCCACTAGCAGAGAAAACAGCATTTCTGAGAGCCCACTCATTCAAATTTAACTAAAGAACTTAAACAGCTTCACAGCATCCAAATACTCTTAACTTATAAGCAAACAAACATTACAGAATTAACAAAGAGGCACCAATCTAATTAAAATCAATCCACAGATATCTCTTAACACCAAGGGAGCCTGATTAGAAGCTGTTTATAGTGGCTGTTTAAGAAAATTGTGAAGGAGTAATAATTCTGATTATGTCACTCGCCAGAAAGATTTTTCTCACCTCCAAAACATTCCTTCAGCTTCAATTTATTTAAAGCTCACATTTTAAAATTAATATCTTTTGTGCCATAATTCCTGACTGATTCTTCTGCACTGCCACACACTTGTGAGCATCCTCACATGCTCATGAGGCTGCACACACTTTCTTTGTAGAAAAAGGAGACTTTTGGGGTGCTCTGCTCTTCCATCTGTCACCCACCTGCAAAACAAGCAATGCCAGACACCCAAGGAAAGAAAATCCTGTTGCTGCTCCAGCTGGATGCTAATTATTCCCAGGAAAGTGCCCAGAGAGATACAAAAAGCAAATGGGAATCTATCTCTCAAGACATGATGCTCTGATCCCCTCCTGTAACTACAGGACAGGCTGTGGCTGTGGCTGAACAACAGCAGAATCTGAGTACATCTGGTTCACTGGGAACACAGGACACATCACTCCCTAAATAAGGAGGTTTTTTTCCACAGCTTCTTTCCAGGCATTTCAAGAATGCTGTTTGTCAAAGGGAGAGAAGACAGTGGTTCAAGAAACACACAGACCTGAGAGAAGAATGAAATTGGGGCTGAGAGAGAACACTTTCAGAAAGAAAAACTGGTTTTCAGCGGGACAACCAGTCCATGCTGGCTGCTCTGTAAGTCAAAAGGAAAATTATGACCCCCAGGCAAATTCTTAGACACCCTGAAGATAGTAAATCTTGAAAATTCCTCAAGCAAAGTGACAACACTCAAGCTTGGGGTGAAGGTGTTTGTCCCCTTGCATGACTTGTGTATTCTATGACTAGTCTGAAGACAGGTTTTATTAAAATTCCCCCTTGGCAAAAGCACTGAAGTGGCTAAAAACTGAAGCAGGAAACAGAGGTCGTGCTAGACACTCCTCAGAACCAAGAAACCCTTAAAAAAGATGGGTATCAAAACACAGCAGCCCCAGGATCGTCTGGTCTGGACTGCCTGGAGATTTCAAAGGGCCAAGCTGATCCATGGGACCTTCTGGGGCTGTGACAGACACACACACAGGAGATCACTGAGAACTCAGGAGCCCTTCCTTCCTTGTCACACGGGCCCTTCCAGTCTAAAAAGTCAAAGGGAGGACATGGCAGAGCTTCCCCAGCCCCTGGACCCACTCTCATCCCTGTAATTATGTATTTGTGTCTGAACAATTTTATTTCTTCTTAGCCACAGGACCAGCACCCCTGGGAGAAGTCCATCTCCACTCTGCCACCTCCTCCTCCCTCGGCCAAGCCCAAAGGTAGCAGGAGCACAACGTGCAACCTCAGGCTGTGCAAGGACATCTGCAGCCCCCAACAAATCCCTCCCTGCTGCTCTTTCAGGCACTGAGTGGGAAAAAAGCACAGTCTAGAGGCTCAATCTGCGGGTGCCACCCCTCCCCTGCCAATGGCACAGCTGCTGAAGAGCATTTGTTTTTAGAAAGAGTTTTTTCGGTATCCAATTCACAGAGCTTTGCTTTTTCCTTTTTCCTTTTTTTTTCTTTCCTCCCTAATGTGTAAAGTGCTTTGTGAATGGGCCAGCTAAAATTATTTATAATGAGCTAATTTCCATAAAATTAGGCTAATTAATTTCCATGCTGCCTGATGAAAATTGCTAACATTGGCTTTTTACTGACAATCAAGGTCCTGCAGGCAGTTTCACACCCATCTGACTGGAAGGAGGTCCAGGCTGGATCCTTAGCAAGTGTAAATTAGCAGATATCTAACAAGACAAGCAGAGCAGTGTGCTCATTACACAGGAAAAAAAATAGTTTGGGCCACTTTACAGTTTATATGGGGGTAACAGTGTGTTATTTACAATTAAGTGCATACATAAATAGAGAGGCACAACATAAGGTTACTTTTCAAGCTCCTAAATGCCAAGCAAAGACTCAGCTCCAGTGAAATACTTCTTTCCCTCCCCAGTAGAATTAGGGAGGATATCAGGCTTGGTACAGCAGTGAACTGGGAAGCATTAGGAGGAGCAGCTCAAAGGGAAAAGAAAAAATAACCTTACAGGAGCACTTCAGTGCCTTGAAGGTTCACAAACAGCCAAGGGATTTGTGCACTCCTAATGGATTTGCATCTGAAAATTGCCACCAAAAGAATTAATGTTGCCCTTTTAAAAGCCATTTCACACAGTACTAGTGGACACAGGTCCAGCCATGGCTAACCCTGCTGGGAACACTTGACTTGGCAAAACAAAACTATCGTGTCTTACATCAATTGGATTTCTCAGGTACAATTAAAGACAGCATTTTGCAGGGCTCAGGAGCAGGAAAGTGCTCCTTGTAGCAACTTTGTGTGGTGGGCTACTGTCCTGGGGTGACAGGACATCTTCGTGCTTTATATCCCAATCGTGGCTTCTGTTCCCGTGCCCTCAGTTTGTTTTGTCTTTAGCCTGTCCCCTCCTCTGGCTGCTGCTGCTGCTGCTTGGCCTTGCTTCTGCCTGCTAGCTGCTTGGCTTTGCTGCTGCTGCTTGCTTGCTGCCTGCTCGCTTTGCTAGCTTTGCTTTTTTTTTTTTCTTATTTTTTCCTTTTTCCCCTGTTTTTGTTCTTCCCCTTCTTTCCTTCCTCCCCTCCCTGAAGACATCGGACCTGCTTCGGGCCAGGAGCTCCCCCGGAGTCTGCACTTGAGAGAAGCTTTGCACCCTCCTCAGCAGAGAGAGAGAGACTGGTCACCCTCTCTTGGACTGGTGAAAACATCTGTTGTCATCTCGGGCTGTTTTTTTTCCTCGTGCTGGGGAGTGTTGTTTTTTTTTTCTTTTGCTGTTTCTTAATAAACAAGTTTTTTCCACTTCTCCTCTGAGGAAATCCCTCCCGAACCTGGTGGTGGGGGAGGGGGGAAGTTGTGGGGGATTTTTCTCCTATAAGGGGCTCCTTTGGAGATTTTTCCCCTTGATTTGTCCTAAACCAGGACAGCTACACTTTGATTATATTTCCTAAATCATGTTAGGCTTTAAGTACCTAAGCCCATGCACCACCAAAGTCAACTACTGCTGGTTTTTAGAAGTGTATGATTGAGTTGTATCATGGGCTTCTTGGACTCCTAAGAAAAATTCGATTGATACTCTCATATTATTTTGACCTGAACTCTTTCCTGTGAGCTCAGATAAGTCTGTGACTGTCACACCCTCTGTATTGTCAACATTCACACCTGCAGCCTCCCTGGTAACACACACTATCTTTCCTAAAGAGAAAAATCTTTCAGGCTAACACTCTGGATCCCCTTGTTTGCTGTGCTACAGAACACCTACGCAAAGCAAAACAAAACAACTTGCTTTTCATGGCTAAATACTGCTAAATGACACTGTATCAAGCTAATTTTGCCTTAGGCTTATTAACACAAATTGAATTTGGTGCTAATCAGATACCACGTTGGTATGCAATATGGAAATGTGTGATTTGCACTGGCTGCTGTAAAATACAGTAATTGTATTTGTGCAAGACATGGATCTTGTAAAAGACCCCACAATTACCAGCAGTCACACATCAGCTGCAACTTATTGGGTAGTGCCTGAGCAATTTATCTGTTCTTGGCCTCAGGCCTACACTTTCAAATGATTACATAAATTAGGGGCAGATTTCTCAGCTTTTGAAGGTATCCTGTGCCTTCTTACCTTTAACTCATGTGCTGAAGGCTGAGATTTCTTCTTCAGCACAGCCCACCATACATGGAGTTACTCCTGTTACTGATATAAATGCCAACCCTTCTTTGCAAAGAGCACCCTTTCCAACAGGACCAGAGCCACCCACTGCATTGTGATAAATACATACACTTAATACACTGCATTTATAGCATTTTTAATACCAGTTAGTTAAACGCTCAGTTTTCAAGTATTCACAGAATCCCCATCACAAGGAAATGCAACTCCATGACTCCCACGATTTTGACATCCAAGATTAATCTTCATCTCTGTCAATTGATGGAAACTCTTAAAGAGTTCATTCAAAGGCTTCATTTCTATGCTGTCTCTGTGTTCCCTTATTAGTCCATCACATGCTAGTCACAACTGCAGTGAATATATATCTAGCTAAAACATTGATATATGTCAAGCTAATAACTCTTTCTCCTTTTATTTCCCCTCTTGCCCTTATAAAAACACTTTATTCTCGTGAGATATTAATTATGATTTTTCTTTCCCTGGATATGGCTGCATTTGTCTTTTGCCTCTATTTACTGCCTCATGACAGCTCATGAAAAGACAGTCAATAACTCTCCTTTCCCCTCCCAGGAAATCTGAATGGATGACTTGCAAAAAAAAGAAGAGAAATTAAAAAGGTGGATGGTGCTGGGGAGGAGGACATGAGTATTAAGCCATGGTGATGCTGGATAACATTTTCCAAAGGGGCAAGGGGGAGGCTGTGAGGTTACCCAGAGAGGAGACAGGCAGGACTTCCCATCTGCCACTGTATCTGACTTGGGGCTCAATTCCCTTTTGCAAAAGTAAATCAAGTACTTCTGAACAGGGCAGCCCTGGCCATAACCCCAGATATAAGTGCATTAGAACAGAATGCAGAATATTAGGAGGGCTAGAGGGCAAGTGAATACCAGAGGGATGCTGCAACACAGTCTGTTTGTAGGTGGTCCAGAACCACGTGGGACAGGGTGGTTACCACTGGCAAGGACAAAGCCAAGATGAAGAAAACCACAATAAAAGAGTGACCACTGAAATGAAGAGGAGAAATAATAAAAAAGTATTTCCAAGACTAAGTGGTGGAGAGGAGATGGATTGCAAAATCCTGTTCAGCCCACCCTTCAAACGTATCACCAACAATGAAAAGGTGCAAAAGCCACTGAATTAAGCCTGGTAAATGTATCTAAAAAATTAATCTCAATGCCCAGGTAGCTGTGGCTCTTGCCAGTCTAAGGTACCATTGAAATAATGCATTTAGGAAAGGATTCCAGTCAGGATCCCAAAGCTGAAGAGATGATCAGGGTATTCTCAGGTAAAAGGAAAATCTTTTAAAGGTGTAAATATGACATCCAGGTCTGGGGCACTGAGCTAGGCCTGTGATCAGGGCCAAGAAGGAGCTTTGCCTGGGGGGAAGGAGTTAGTGCCTGCATGGCACACCTTTGGCTTCCTCTGGAGAACCACCTTTCCTCTGCTGCTCCTGCTGTTTCCTGCATCCTCCTCTCCTATTTGCATTCCCACATTTCGATTGCTAGGTTTGGCCCAAAACCAGAAATACAGAGGTAAAGAAGTTGAATGATGGGTATTTCAAAACCAAACAAGTTCAACCCTCCAGAAAGGATCCCCTCAAGCCTGAGGAACCACTGTGGGTGGATTAACAGGATCACCTGTACTGCCTGTGCCGTGGCAGCTTCACCCTGTTAGGATTTTGGGACTCCCAGGCTAAGAGCAGATCCTCAAGCTGAAATGAGCAGTGCCAGTTCTTGAGGGGCTCCATTTCGATTCCCCTGAGCTGGAAACACAGTGCTGAGGGGGTCCTGAGCTATTTGCACAGTGTCAGCCACAACCCAGCAGGAGATCCTACTCTACCTCCACCCATCATTACCACACACTCAGACTAAGCTCTCCTGTTTCACTGAAAGGAACTTTTCCAGAGTGCTATTGATATTACACAGTGAAGCCTAAACAGACAGACTTGTTAAGAAAACACATCTTCCATGCCTGTGACAGAGGTGCTCCTGGAAATACAATTAAATCTTTTCAAGACAGAGAAATGGGCTTTTTACCAGGGAACAAAATTCCCCAGCTTCTAACAGCAAAGGGCCAACCAAATTTAAGATATCATTCCGCTCATAAAAGTTTTTTTTTTCTGCAGAACATGGCAAATTCAAACTAGAAAAATATTAAAGTGTATTAAAAAGTGCTTTTTTTTGATCCCATAGCTTTATTCCATTATGCCTACAATTGGTTGCATATGGGGTATCTCATTATAACTGTATTTCAAGGCTGTTTTTTTCCAGAGATGTTCAAAATATGTAAGTGTCTGTTTTTCATTCATTTTGAAGAGTGACTGAAGCTGTACTCAGGCAGGCTGAAATGCTCAGGCTGGGTTAGCACATATTCACTGCAACACAGAGTACTGCTAATACAAGACCTCAGTAACGCTGTGTTCTTACATAATAATGAATTGAGGTCCTAAACTGTGGCATTCCAGATGAGGATACAAGAGACTTTAATCCCATTTATTTACTTGAGTCCCAAGGCAAAGTCGGCTTAACACACCCACATACCTCAGGGCATGTTCACCAGAGCCACAAGAGCTCCAGCTCCTCTCTCACCCCCCTCCAAAACCCTTAGCCAATTCTGCAGGATGTATTTAGGTGGCTCAGGATCAAGGTGCAGGGAGGTGTTCTTGCTGGCATTACAGCATGTAATCCCCCTTATAAATTTAACAACCTCCACCCTGAAATTCCACTCACCTCTATGATCATGTGGTTGCTCCAAAGCTTCTGCTCTCTGATACCTGGATGTCTTTTTTTTAACCCAGAACTCAGCTCACCCTTATCTAACTCTGCCCTTTTAGCCATCATACTTCTCTTTGCTCTTTTGGGTTTCTTCCTTCCCTACCAGCAATATAATTTCCTTTCAGCTCTCCTTTATTGCACTTCAGTGATTTCAGCTCATGATCCCGAGGGCTCTGCACTGGCCGCCTTTGCAGCCAAGCTCCTTGCAGCTCACCTCATCCAAATCCCCTTTTCTTACACTGATCCCACCTTTTTGTTACCATACAGTATCTGTTTCCACAGCTTTCACCAGAAGAACAGCATCCTCCTTCCTGCTGCATGACATGATTTACCTTAAAATAACATTTTAACATTCAATTTGATTCTAACTGTGCAAATACTCTGAGCACTTAAGCTCGGTATAGGACTACACATTGCACTTGGAGAGCCTGAAAAGGGATGCAACACCTAAATAAACTGTAGCAAGACACCAAACTGACCTGCAAATCAGCACAATACTGAATGAACTCACCAAACCAGTCCCACTGTTACCCTAATTTCATCATAAATTACACTGCTGGTGATGACAATCAGTTGTGAGGTGGTTTGATTTTCAATAGAAAACTGTGCTGAGGTGAAGGGGGGAAGTTCAGCCAAAAACTTAAAAATGCTGCCACCAGTATCATTAGCTCTGCAGGGAGGCATGCAGGTGGCAGGCTGGTAAAAGGCAGCGGTGCTGAGATGTCCTGATGGATTAAGAACAGGGAACAAACCCATCCTGTGCTAGTGCCATACTTTAGGTGTAGACTTGACTGGGAGATACCCTGACAAAAATTATGATTCTGACAAAATCTGCTCACCAAGATGGGAATAAGATCTTACAGGCCAATATAGACACAAATGGAAGTACATATTCATGGCTAAGTGCATCCACATGTTTAAAGTGACTTAAAACACTCCTGTGGGAGACAGAGAGAAGCTCCTGGGGTGTTTTTGTGGGGGGCTTCAGACACAAAGCTGGATATCTAAAAGTAATGTTTATATTGCAAGTACTTGCTCCCCAAGTCACAAGGGCTTCTTGTAAGTTCTGTACAAAGCTGAAAACAACCCCTGGTCTGCTTCACCAGCAAATGAAGAATCAGACCCAGATACATCCCCCCCTCTCCAGCACTGTTATCCTGAGCAGGTTTTTCCTACAGCCTAAGTTAAATTGCACAGGCAGGATAGATCTCACACCTGTCTGTGGAACACTGATCAGGATGAAACCCCTGCTTAGTCCTTAAGTGGTGCCCCTCAGTGATGCTGTCAGCTGCAGGCAGGGCTCTGCCAGGGGCAGCCCAGCACCTTCCCCACAGGAAACCTGACTGCTGGACATACTGGACTGGATCCCAATAAGCAGAACCCCCAGCCTGGGAGCTGTGAGAGCCAGGCCAGGGCTGCTTTCCTGCAGGGATTTGGGGCAGCAGGAATGAGGGGTGGGCACAGGAGCAGCACAAGCACAGGGCACTGGTTGTGCCCTGGCAGGGCTGCCCTCGGCACCCCACAGCCATTTGGGGCAGACTGCAGACACCCATCTCAATTTCAGGTGGTCATTTTGCTCCAGGACTTCTCCTGTGCATCAATTCTGACCGTGCTGAGTAACTGTCTTTGACCACAGGTCAATCTGCAGCAGCAGATTTAGTGCCAGACACCCATCTGCACCTCGACTGCCTCTGCAGCAAGGAGGATCCAGAGGGTCTTCAGCATAAACAGCTTAAAATAACTATTTCCAGGCTGTTGGCCTGTTTGGCTGCAAGAACCCTGACAGCTCCCCCCCCCCCAATGAAACATGTCCAAGGAAATAAGAAAATAACAGTATCAATATGGAGTATCACCTCCTGCAGCGAGTGCAGGGAGCTGGGGAGCGGGGAAGGCATGTCCTTCAATATTTAACTTCTTCACTCTTTGTTCTCCATCTCAAGTTGAACAATACGTTAATTACCTGATGAAGCGCTATAATTACTCTAACAGCTCTGCTCTTAGTTATAATTACTGCATCAACACTTTCTTTTTCATATGCTTCAATCTATACCTATTACATTGTCATGATGAAGACACATTAACATTATAATACCGTATAATTAGCTGATGAGCAATTAAATTATTCCACTGCTCTTGTTCCTCTTTGCCAAGAGGTTGCTTTCCAAGCACTATTGTCTTCTTTTTCTCTGGTCTGCTTCAGAGGTTGGGGTTTTTTTTGCTCCATTTTAAAAAAAGGACCTCATATGCTTTATTCAAACAGATTTGATTTAAAATTCTGAGAGAGCACGGTAGTTAAGGTCCGAGGAGAAGTTAATTTGTTTAAAATATTTCCAACTTCTCTCCTGTCAAATTCAAACTGAGTTTGTTTTCCAAAAAGCTAACAAGAATAGGAAAGTGTTAGAGAAATATTTGTGTAAAAACTGAATGAATTATTAATTACTCCTTCAAAACACTTCCTAGACATAGCATAGGATGTTGCTAATAGGGAGAAAATGGCTAAACCCCTCAAAACTGGTTTTATCCTCGTATTTATTTATTTTATACCTCAGTGAAAAAATCATAAGCATTTTTGCACTTTTTTCTTTAACATCTTAAAGGAGAGCATAGATAATAAGATCCCTGTGAGTATTTGAGAAGCCTGACTCAATCTAGACAGCAGCACCGTGAAATTCTCACGGCATTTAGGAAATCTTAACAAACACTGCACAGAACACGATAATGTGTAGACTTCAGCATTTATCTTGATTATTAGTTGGTCTTGTAGGACTCATTTGCTTTGTCCTCTCACCTGATTTTTGTGGCTGAAAATTGTCCATTTGACTTCCAGGCAGTTCAAGCAACTCACATTAATGTACAGCCTTCTCCTTCCCTCTCCTGGCTAAAATCCTTCACTTGTAGTTGTGAGATGTCTCTGGCCCTGCACTGGTGGGAATACCAGACACATCAATTTTAGGTGGCACTGGGCTGACTGGTTTCCATTCTGGGATTGTTACTTCCTTTAAGCCACACTTTCCTGTCATGGCTGTTGCTCTTCAATCAACACTTTGTAATCAAAGAGTTGTTTTGATTTAGTAACACAGGAATATCAGCACAGCACAACAGAGCACAGCAGAGCCTGGTGTTGCCATCTGACCAGAAGTCTATCCCTTAACAACACTGACTTTCTCTATCCACCTCCCTTATTCAGGGTTTTTTCTCCATCTCTCTTAGTTCCACAAACCCTCTTCATTTCCATTTGAAGATAAAAATGCTTAAAATCAAACCTGTCATTTGCTGTGTTGATTAAATTCCTCAATTTCAGATCTACCCACTGAGTCTTCTCCCATCTAGCACAGCAAAGCCAAATTTCTCAACTTCAGGCTCAAGCTGTTACTTGGTCAAAATTTCTCATTTCCTGTAGGCACCTGCCCTTGAAGTGCTCATGGCTGTGCCTGCCTTCATCTCTACCCAAGAAAACCTTGAAAGACCTGGCTAAATTTATCCCAGGGAGGATTACTAAAAATGTATGGCATCTGAATAACCATCCAGAGGATAGAAGGTTGGCATGGAGGAATTTGCTTTGATTCTTTACTGAAGGCTCCCTGTCTCTGCAACACCTGCATCCACCTCAGTACCAATAATGCCCTTGCTGGTGTTTGGCATCCATCCCCTGACCCTGCCTTAGTCCTGTCCCCCAGATCTTCACCCTCCAATGCAGGGACAGATTTCCATGCGAGCAATCTGCTCCCAGGAAGGGTTGGAGCTCGCTCACCTCCTGCCTGCACTAGTCCTAACACTTCTGGGTTGAGGGTGAGGCTCTGAAGGCTCTGTCAGATGGAAAAGCACCAGGAAAAACAGTGTTTATCCTCTTTGATGGTAGTGCTGCTTCCCACAGTGCTCAGAATAAAGTGAGTTAATCCCGGACAGAGGGACAGACTGCTCAGCTCCTGCGGCCACTCAAAGCTGTGATCACGTTTGGCTATTTCTTTTCATCTACTGGCAACTCTCCTCCTGCATTGAAGTTATTTTAAAATTATATAAATAATGTGTTATTTGTTTTATCACCCTCTTACTTTCCATGAAAGCTCCTATTTGTTTTCTGCAAGGCTCTTTGCAGACATACTGCAAAAGCACAAGACAGTGCTGGAAGACCACAAACTGCTCAAAAGAAGCACGTGGGGCTGATGCCTTCCCATCCTCTGATCTGCCCCATGCCCCATCCCTGCACATGCAGGTCACCCCATCCATGCCAGTCCCAAAGAAGCCACAGGCTCATGTTGACATCTGGGCACCTGGAAGCTGCTGTGTGCATGAACAAGGGAAAAGAGGACTATCACAGCAGAGCTTTGTCTTTCTGGATAGCTCTATCTGCTGCAGCCAGCACAGAAAGTTGAACATCTTGGCAGCACAGTGTTGTTTTGGGCTTTTTTTTGGCAAGGCAATTCCCAAAAAAAGCCATTTGGCAGATGTGGCACACAAAGAGAGCCAGCCAGCTCATTTGCTCAGCCTCAATCCTTACGCTTCCTCCAAGGACTTCACATGACCAACATACGTGCCTCAGCCAGCCAGGCTCGAGCACCACAATTTCACTTCTAGCAGAGCTCCCAGAAAGACTGTCCTGGCACAGGGAGCTGGCACAGGTGGATCTGAACACCCAGGCACCCAGTGCCATCAGGCAGAGGACTCCCCACTGGCTGTCTCCAGAGGAATTACAGAAGGGTTTGGGTTGAAAGGAAACTTAAAGCTCATCTCATCCCACCTCCTGCCCTGGGCAGGGACACCTTTCACTAGACCAGGCTGCTCCAAGTCCCATCCAGCCTGGCCTTGAACACTTCCAGGGATGGAAGCTCAGCTTTTGAAGGTTTTCCAGTCTCCTCCTGCAGTGATCACCCCCCAGCAATGCTGGGGTCTTGCTCCCCCAAATGGTGAGGGATGTGGCTTTTCTTACAGCACTGGCCAAATACAGATGAAGATTTAAGGGCACAGCCCAGTGCCTGCTGTGGTCACCCCCCAGGGAAGAAGAACTGAGCCTTACACTTGATTTTTGGAAGGAGGGTCAGCTTTGGGCTTTGCAGGAATGCTGGACTGATCTGACCTCTCTCTCCACCACTTCTCAACATGCCTTTATCAGCTCTCACAGCTTTTCCACTTTAAAAAGCATCCCATCATTTTTGCCCATGCCATTTATTTCCCTGTGTTGTTTTAAACTGTTTGCACATGGCCTCTGGTATCTCAGCGGGTGAGCACTTTACAAATAAAGTGATGAGGGGGGTTAAAAGAATGAGACTTGATAATTCACACTAGGAGCAGCCAGATGTCTTATTGCCTTAGAAAGAAACAAAAAGGAAAAAACAGATCATCTTCATGTGGGTTTAGATGTACACAGAACACTTTAAAAATGAAAGCAAAATGACATAGCAGATGCAAAAGCTGAAAAGCTGAACACAAGTGAGCTGAAAACCAAGGATGCAAAAAATGACGGAACAAGTGTTTCCTCATGCTGTTTTCTTTCACTCTACCCACACTCAGTAAGGTTTTGGTAGCCTAAACCTCTCTCAAGCAAACAGCTCCTTCATACTTTTTTTGCTAAAACAAGATAGATTTTTTTCTAGTTCCTAATGAAAAACGGGGTTTGCACACCTTAGCAGTGTGGGTTACAGGAACAGGGCTTGGGAGGGGCAAATCCTGCCTTGGTGCAGTTTGCTGATGTTCCTGCATTACTGTAAAAACTGTGTTTAAACTCGTCTTTGCAAAGGAAAAGCAAAACAAAAAGCCACCAGCTGGATGACACAGTGCTGCTCTTACAAAATAACACATGGCCATACTATGGTGCCTAAAATAAAATTATCACACGTGGCACCACAGTAAGTCCAATCCAGAGCTCCAAGGGAGTTGCAGAGCCTGTCTCTCCCACACCGTGGTGGGAGGAGGATGTAGCAGACACCCATGCAGGGGCTCTGGGCTCCAAGGAGGGGAACCAGAGGGTTCTTTCTGTTTTTACATGATCCTCCAACATTGAACAGACCTGGAGCAGCAGAAAGTCTCCTCTTAAAATCACCTAATTCAGAATGATCTGATAAAACAAGCCAAGTTATTTAAAAGCACCACTTCTCACTTCCAACGCTCAGCTGAGCTGCCATTTGGGTCCACCAGAAAATGCCTGATATTCTGGGGCTCTCAGCCCCCCTGGCAGATTTGGAGAACTGTGGCTCCACTGGATCTTGGAGGACTGGATGGAAAATGCCCCTCTCCAAAGCCCCCACAGCCAAGTCAGAGCAGGCTGCAGAGCTGGCCATGACCCCTCCCTGCATCCCTGGGTGTTGGGGGAAAGTACACTGCCATCTCCCATGGAAATCATGCCAAAGGCTTTGCAGAAAAAGACCTTTTCCTTCACAGAAACTGTGAAATTCCACAGAATTTCCACATCTGAGTGAGCGGGGTTTAGCTGTAAGGCATGGCAGGGGAAACAGCCATGCACAAATCTCAGGACTGTAAATATGATCGCCTTCTAAAAACCAGCTGGAGCCCAGAGTTAAGCCTAAACCTAGTTCTGTCTCAGTATCAATAAATACAATAGTAAAATATTCCAGGTAGTGGGCAAATTCCAACTTGTAGGGAAAGTAAAAAAGTGACTTTAGTATCTAAAGGTGCTCTTTTTCCTTTTTTCCCCCCTCTCTTAATCAAGAAGAAAGACATTCACTGAGAACCTGAGTTAATGCTCCTTGAAGCCAATTTTCCACTGAATTTCACAAAGCTGTGGATTTTGCTCCTGGTGAACTTGGTGGTAGTTTCAAGGATGATCTCTTCAAATACACAGGTTGCAGGATTAAATGTGCCTCTATTTACTTAACCCTTTGACACAACACTTAGGAAAAACTTGGGAGCAGACTGTCAATACTCACAGATGCACAAGGGTGTCTGCTCCCTCTGAAATCATACTGAAAGCTATGTTTGTGGGATGCCAACACCAAGAAACCAGCTGCTTAGCAGGTAAAACCTTGCACAGCATCAGTCAAGGTCAGATAAACTATACTGGCAGCAGATTGAGCCTTCAGCACCTAAAGGTATTTACTGAAATTCCAGAAGTCATTCAGTTTGGACAGAGTTTGTGTGTCCAGTAGTGATATAAGGGCAGGGGTTGTGATTCATCCAGACAGAATCAGGATATGCACTTATTGTGGTTCTAGAAAGTATTTAGATTGGCTGGAGTTAATATATGGCTAGTTTTGGGACTGAGGTTGTTAGACACCCAGTAAAATTAGGAAACACTCAATTCTTGTGATTCATACTAAAAGAATCTTGATAAAACAGTAAGCTTTTGGCTTTTTGTGGCTTTTACCCTGGATGCAATACCTGCACCTGCTCTGCCTCACCTGCATAGCTGGCAATTACACCAGATGTGAAAATTGGCATCTTTGTGCCAATTCTTCCTCCTTTTATGTCCTGGCTACAACTCCTTCCTTTAGCTGGAAGGGCTGTAGCTGCTAATTGGGTTTCTTGGTCATGTCACCATTTCTTTCACACGGGCCATGGTCAAGCAAGAAAGTGCCATGGCAGACCCATTCCAAGATTAAATAAATTATAGTTTTCAAGGACGACATGTACATATTCATGTAGTTTGTCCTGAGACACAAAGCCAAAAGTCATGTTGAGATGGCTTTTATCTCTTATTGTAAAGCTGTAACTGAGGAATAAAGTAAGCTAAACTGCCAACAGTGACTCTGTTTACTTCTTTGTGCACAATTCCTTCCAACAACCAACATGGGAAATGGGGGGGATTTCTCTGTCCTGCCATGCAAGGGGAATTTTTTTCACAGCACATCAACATCTCTATGGTCCTATTAGGCAGAAATCTCATCATTTACAGAAAAAATCCCAACCACCTTGACACAGTTACCTCAAGCATGACTTCCTTTAGATCAAGGTGTCACCAGCATGCCAGACACTGCTGTTTTCCAAGACAAAGGAAATCATGGTCCTCTTAGTCTGTGAGGCTGCACAGAGCTGGAGAAAGAGGCAGTTCTGTTTGGCAGTTCTGTTTAGCAGTTCTTTCCATTCCCACCATCCAATGCACAGCAGCACACCTTGGCCAACACCAGAGCTTCCAGCTCCTGCTGCAGGGCCCACAGGAGGCCTGGAGACAATAAATGCTGAAACCAGTGGGGACAGACGCTGCCCCTCCTTTGGGATAAACGGGAAAGGCAACTGGGCCAGCAATTGCAGCGTGGCAGATGCCACGAGAACAAAACACATGGCTGTTTCCTGGGTGTGGGGGGGGAACAGGTGTGGGAATTCAAAGACCCCAGAGGAACAGAGGGAGAAGCAGAAATACAAGACAAGAGTCCTCATCACTGGGGCCAGGCCTCCTGCAGGGCCAGCAGTGACTGCTGGGTGAAGCTTGGAAGAGCAACTAAAGCAATTACCCCCTCTGATTTTTTAAATTCCTCTTGCCTTCAGAGGGAAAAGGCTCTGGGCAGTGACAGATGGTCCCTTGTGAGTCTTGCTGTGTTGGTTTGAGACTTTGGACGTGTCCAGCCAGCCCGTCTGTGCCACGGCCCTGCAGCAGCAGCGTCAGCAGAAGGTGGCAGGGCTGGCACTCACAGCCCAGACACGGCCCAGGTGGGGAATGTGGCACTCAACCTCAGCTGCCAACAGAGCTGGGTTTGCTCTGAAACACTGGACACTGGTTGGGGTTCGATGGCCAAGCTTTGGTATGGGGGACCTACAGGGGTGGCTTCTGTGAGAAGCTGCTGGAAGCTGCCTTCATGTCTGGCAGGAGCAATCCCTGGTGGCTCCAGAGATGGATGTGCTGCTGGTGAAGGCTGGACCAATGGTAACACCTCTGGGATAACATATTTAAGAAGAAAGAAAAAAAGTTATGGCACAGTTGTAACTGTGGCCAGAGAAGAGTGGAGGGAGAACATGTGAGAAGAAAACTTCTGCAGACACCAAGGTCAGTGCAGGAGGAGGGGAGGAGGTGCTCCCTGCACCAGAGCTGAGATTCCTCTGCAGCCCCTGATGAAGACCATGGTGAAGCAGCTGTACCTCAGCAGCCCATGGAGATCCACAGGGATGCAGAGATCCACCCACAGCCTGTGGAGGAGCCCCACACAGAGCAGGGGGATGCCTGACAGGGTGCTGTGACCCTGTGGGAGACACATGGAAAGAGGAGCCCACACTACAGCAGCTTTGGGAGAACTGTTGCCTGTGGGATGGACTCACATTGCAGCAGTTTGCAGAGTTTTGATGCTTGTGAGATGGATCCATAGTGGAGAAGGTCACAGAGAACCATCTCCCATGGGCAGAACCCCATGGTGGAGCAGGGAAATGACTCCTCTCCCTGAGCAGTGGGAGAAACCACGAGTAATAAACTGACCATAACCCCCATTCCCGTCTCCCTGACCTGCTGGGGTAGGAGATAGAGCTGGAAGGAGGGAAGGTGGGGGGAAAGGTGTTTTTAAGGTTTTATTTTATTTCTCATTATCCTGCCCTGACTTTGTTAGTAATAAATTCAGTTAATATCTTTATCTCAAGTGTGCTTTGCCTGTGATGGTATTTGGTGAGTGATCTCTCCTGGTCCTTATCTCAGCTTAGGAACTCTTTGTTCTGCTTTGTCTCTCCTGCCCACCTGCAGAAGGGAGTGAAAGAATGGCTTTGGTGGGTGCCTGGAGTCCAGCCAGGGTCATCCCATTACAGCCACCAACACAAGAGTAGCTACATCCTGAGCCCGAGGGGTCTCTGCTAGGGGGACAGGCAGCTGGAGGTGGGCAAGTTTTAAGCTAGGGCACAGTAAAGCCACCATAACAAGGTTGCCTAAATCCTCAGCAATTCCCATATAAACAAATGTATCTGGGAAATAAGCACTGAAAATGCCTGTCTTCAAAATCCACCTCTTTTCTTGGACAAAAGTATTCCCAGACAGAAGTCTGGGCAATGGAAGACCAGGAAGGGCAGCAATATGAGGATTCACTTCAGTGCACATCAGCATTGCCCAGGCACAGAGGAAAACAGAGGTCCAGAGAGGAAGAATAACTGTGCTGCAGGAATTGCATTGCACCATGCTGCAGACTTGAGGGGGAACTACAACAGCAGGGTCACCTTTTTCTGGCATCACCAGACTTAAATTCCTACCCAGAGCTCCTGGAGCAAATAAAGTGTGTGTGGACTCCCAGAGGTGCACACACCCCACAAGACTTACTTTAAACCTGCAAGCCTTTGGGCCATGTTTTAAGCAAAACATTACACTTAAAGCCAAGAGCCAGGCGCTTGGCACCTCCTTGAACCTGCCTTGTCACAGCCCAGCCCAAGTGCCCTAATCAGCATTCCTCCTGACAAGTTTATACTCTAATTGATAAAATTAGACTAAGTCCTATTGTGCCAAAAGGCAGTATAATTTCAATTAGCTCTATTTAAACAATTGATAGCTCTCATACAGGAAGTACAGTACTTGAAGTAGGCAAATTACTTTTAATTCCCTGCTTTTCTACTGTGTCAAGTATTTTCTTGTGGATAAGCAGACTTCCAGGTTATTATATTTTGTAACCTTTCTTTCATTTATCATTATCAGTCTGAAATGAGGCCCTTAAATATCCTATTACTCAAGAGAGCATCTTTGTTTATTCCTGTTGATGCTTAACCCCCAGCTATCTGCAGAACAGCCTTCAAGGAGAACATACCAGCACACACCTGTGATTGAAACTGCAGTAGGAGAAGACAAAAAGAGAACTGACAATATCCTATATCACAAGGCAAGAGGAAGAATCCAAAGTGCTATATTATCTTCCTGAGAAACACAGCAGAAATGTTGCCTCTGCCACCAGCGTGGGGCTTCTAACAAAAATGATGCTGGTGCTTTCCTGGGGACAAAGAGCTCTGCAAGCAAAACTTTGCTCTGACTCTCAGCTCACTCAATACTGTGAGAAGAGTAACAAAATTTGCACAGAAACTGGGACTACCAGGTAAGAAATAAGTAATGTTGAGAAGTGGCAGGCATGTCTTAAGGAGCACTGTAAAAAATGCTTAGCTGTACACTCTGAACACTCACATTTTATACAAAGGGATATGCTAAAAACTGCCCCAAATTTTGAGTTTTCCTCCTCAGTCAGCCACTTGTGGTCTTTCCTATAGTGCAAGCAGGGGGTTTTCATATCATGCATGCTATTAGCAATGTTAAAAAATCTACCCAGCAATCCTCACTGAATTAACTTTTACAGTTTTTTTCTTGTATTTCAACATCCTTTACCACAGTATTAGTAATGCTGTGTTCCTACACAGCAATGTGAAAAGACCTGGCTGGAAAAGAGTGGTTTTTTTTTTTGGCCCTCAGAGAGGGGAAAAAAAAAAATCAGTTTTCAGTTTGCAAAAACACAAAATACTTAGGGTTTTTTTGGTTTTTTTTGAATGAGAGATTTGCTGAAATGAGTGATCCTAGAAGGATGGGACAGATAAGCTGCTATCCCCTAGGATTCACATGTATATACTCTACAAACACATAAATAGTCCCATTTTCAAGCAAACCATTGTTGTACATAGCTCAAGCATGCATGGCTGTGGTCACATATCCATGGCATCAATCACAGGATATGGTCTAAGCTTTCCCAAAGTTATACACCACATTTAGATTTAGTAGGAAAGAGTGGCAATTGTGAGAGAATGCTCATTTTCACTCTACTCACTGAAACAGCAATGTCTTTTCTCAAAGGTGTAGAGAAAAAACATTGAAGTCAGAAGGACAAAGGTGACCCAGCTTTGGCCACAGCAAAGACCATCAAACTAGAGCTCTGGAGCAGAGGAACACACAGTTATTTTCTTTCCTCCCTGATGGCTATCAGCTCTGTTTTTAGGGGTTGTGTATGCTAAGCATGCACTACCTACACACACAGCATTTCCATCCTACCTCTCTAACTGGTCTAATCATGCATTTCATTAGTAAGGTAATTTCTAATGTCACACATTGCATTAACCAAGTCCTTCAATTTATTTTCTTCCCCACTTTTCTCAGCTAATAAAGGAGGGCAAGGAAGAAGGGGAAAGAAACTGCCCATATTCAACACTGTTAAAACTTTACCAAGCTCTGCACAGGCTTTTCAAGTTCACACCTCTCAGAATTAGGGCAACTTTATTTCATTTTTACTGCTGCTAGAGACTAGAAACAATTTCTCTAGAGGTGGGTTTATAGGGCATTGGGACACTGTTTTCCAGCTGGATGGCTGCAAATAGATGGCTGGGAAATGCCTACATCCTCAGGAGCTCCCTGAAGCCCTGCTAGCCACTCCCTGCCTTTCAGAGCCCATCAGAGATGGATGAGTGACTCAGTTGTCACTCAGCATCAAGGAAGGGGATCCTAATCCACGGGGCTGATAATTTCCAGCCTGTAAATCCACTAGAAATACCTCCCTTGCCATTCTTCTCCTCTCTAACTCCCCAGTTTACTTTGTTTTAAACAGATTTGCCTATTTATTTGCTGTTAACTGCCACTAGTCCGCTTCTAGCAGGACCTTAAATGAGCAGAGACATTGTCCTGTTGGCTCAGTTCAATTAATCATTTCAACTGATGGCTGCTTAATTTAGCTGGCAAAACATCAGCAACCACCCTGCTAATCCAAACAAACCCAAATCCCTGGGGCACAGCATCAAGGCAGGGTGGGGGGCTATGATCAGATCTGTCCCACTCTGGAACTGCTGGCAAAGCCCTTCTACACCCTTGGTGAGCACCTCAGGTAACACAGGGACGTGCTGTAAGGGCAGCACCAGGGACACAGCAGCAGAAGGGGACAAGATAAGCACCTGAGAGCTCCAAGCCCAAATCCCTACAACAGCCCAGAAGCTTTCTGCATCACTGGGGTCTGTGCAACCCTGCTGCATCCTGAGCTTGTTGTGCAGTGCTGACAGCCAGGCATGGAGGAAAGCAGAAAAACAGCAATGTGCTCTTCTGTAATCTTGCTGTCTCGCTTGGGACACTTCACTCGGAGTGATAAGGCCAGATCAGTGGTGGAGGTATTCATAACTGAGAGCAAACACCCCCTGTCTGGCTTTCAGTACCTTCCTCGGGCTGGCTGTTCGATTTCCCAATACCTTTAATGACCTCAGACCCATTTAAACCTATTTTAAGGAACTCGATGCTAAACATGTTTCTGCCATCAGAAGGAGCCTGCCAGACACCTCACAGCAGCTGGTAAAAGGGTGTGCCCTTTGCACTGGCCACAGGACTTACTGAATAGCACCTTAAATGAAAAAAGCTCCTAATCTTCAACTAAAGATAGAACTTGATAGATTTATTTAACAAGCAGCTGACTTGGAAAATACAGGTATCTCCAAATTGTCATGCATGATCCTGCAGTGCCACTCAGGCCACCTCCCTCCTCCCTGGCCTTTGGTGCAAAAACCTTCTCAAATGATAAATGTTGCCTAAACACAGATAAATTTAGGAAGTCAGATTGACTGCTCTTTGCTACAGCATGACTGACAGCTTGCAAAAACTAGGGAGAGAATTAATGTGTTTAACAGTGCTACAATAATCACAATATATTTACATTTTTCTGACACATTAGTCAAACATTTATCACTTCTTAAAATGCAGCTATGATACTTTGTCTAAACTGTCATGAGTCACAATGTAATTACATGGTAATCATATGGCAATTAATTTATATGATATTCATTTGAAACAGAGAAGAATTAGGCTTGTGATAGCGTGCAAAATTAACAGGCACACCAGACAAGGAATGAAAATCAAGCCACTGGAAAAAAAAAAAAAAGTAGGAAAATAAATCTTAAAATCAATGTTTAAACAAATTGCTCCAAGCTCTAGGGAAAAGCTATGAGACTAAACCATCTTAATTTTGCCTTTCTGAATTTCTTTCTGAAGCAATTCCTAAAAAGTTTTCTTTTTAAACTTCAGTTTAACCCCTTCCACCCAACAAAAAGGACCTTTTTGATCGCCCTACAACATGCATTTTAACAGTTTCCAAACTGAACTACATAAGGAAAACAAACAAAACGTGAGGTTTGCAAAGCTCTTCTGTGTCCTTTTTCAGGATTTCAGGTCTCCAGGTCGCTGCCAGGACTTACAGGATGCTCAGGTGCCAACAGACAATCATGGCAATACTGATCTCTCCTTGCTTCAGAGACCTCCAGCCCTGCAATCTCTTTTTCTAATCTAGCAGATAACTGCAGGTAAAAACTCCTTCTCTTGAGCACTGAGCTCTGGTCACCAAGCTGAACCCTCTGGTGATGGGAAACTCCAAAATGGACAAGGTCTGAAGGAGGCAAAGATGGTTCAGTCACAATTATAATATTCTATCTGTCCAGAACCTAGGAGCAGGATGACTGGGAGAAAAAGAGATAAGCTAAAAAACCAAGGGGTACCCATCAAAGACAAAGTTCAGAACTTATGAAGGGCCTTGAACAGCAACATTTTAACAGCAACAGAGAGTAAATAGTAAAAAAAGAAAAAGCGTTTCACAGTGAAGAAAATTAAGATGCTGTATGTGGTAAATTATTCCATTTACAGCTTCCTTTTAAAAAGTCATACTAATTAATGACTTCAGCTAATCTCATTCACAAGACAGCCTGTATTTATTTTGCAAAGAAAACGTTTAAATGGAATCGCCTATTGAGAACTTTCTAACTCATCTTCAGCAGTTGTCTTGGGAAACAGCACTGTAGTCATATTTAATACATGCACTGTGTACAGCAACTTTGATAAAAATGGGAATAAAATTATACAATTATTGCATTAATTATACACGATACACTTTTGTTCAGTGGCCCTTAGTGCTTTTCAGAATAGCTGGGTCACCTGGAGGAAAATCACACTGCAAAGCTTTTTCATTAACACTCCAAGCAGCTGTAAGAACAAAACCCAACAGTCACTTGAAAGTAAGCTCCATGGAGTAGATAACGTGGGTACAGGGGTCATGCAGTGTCATATTCCCAACAATCCCCTTATCCTGCTTTGGTCTTGGAAAACACTCAGTCATTCTGGCTCCTCACCCTGGGATGCTGCTGAAACACATCTGGAACCACTGGGTTTTGTCCAGTAGTTTAAGTCAACCTGACACAGTGCTGCCATAATTTCCCCATCCCCCTTTTCCTCACCTGCTCTCATCCAACCACAGCACCTGGGCCAGGAGCTCCCATGCACTGGGAAATGGGAAGCACCATTTTGGTGGCACCCTGCACTAGGGAGTTCCTGAGATAACATCACCCTGCAGGAACAGGTTCTCTCCCTGTCATGCAGGTCAGGGAGCAGCAAATCCCAAACTGCAGAATCCACGTGCAGACATGGAGTCTGAGAGGCTGAAGGTGCAGCCACCATGGCAAATGTGGCACCAGGAACAGCACTGTCCCCACTACTCTGAGCCCCCACGCCTGGTAGCCAGCTAGGCCACCCCCACTGCTGTCACCTTGGCAAAATCACCAAATGAGTCGGTCTGAATAAAAAACTCAAATTGTTTCTGAGGAAAGACCAGAGGAATGGTGGCTGGCATTGCTCTGGGAAGTTCCAGCCACAACCAGAAGAGGGTGGAGGTGATGCCAGATGTAGGAGGGGACACTGGCAGAGATGCAGAGAGGGGAACCTGTGCAAAAAGGGTTAAGCTGGGGAGTCACAGCTGCTTGGAGCCTTTCATGTGTGTTGATTTATAACTTCTTAGTGCCTCACTTGTGAAATGGGGTCCAAAACAACTCTGCCCATGCACAGCACAGAGCCCATCTCGTTCAGGACATGGATGACAAATGACACTTAACAGAATCCCATCACTTCTTATACATCACAACTTCATTGCCAGCTGCCACACTGCAGAGCCACTCTCAGACTCCTCCCCTGAAGTATGGGGAAGAAAATAGTTATTTCAAGCTCCTAATCCTATTTACTGGTGGCCTTACTATTTGTGTAGGGTAAATACACTGAGGCTTAGGCAAATAATGAAAAAATAATAATGACCTAATTAATTCTCTGATTGACTTGATAAATGCTCTCCAAACAGAAAGGAAAATGGAATCATAAATAATGTACTCTTTCCACTGATGGAAAGAGTTTTGAATAAACTTGCACTGGCTCAGTGTTTGCTGAGACAGCTTCAGCCTGACCACAGGTACCACACCTGCCAGGAACTGCCAGCCTGAGTCCTGATGGGCTGTTGCTCCATCTGATGCTATGCCTGAATTTTTAGGAGCAAGGTGGAGGGTGCATAAAGCAGCTGAGGCAAACAGATGTCCTGGTCCAGAAACATGAGTCACTTCTTTTACCCACCACCCTCCCTGAGTACGGCGTTAAACTGCACCAAGTCTGTGTTTACAGGTGGGCAGAGAAAGGCTTCAAGTGGTTTGGCCTTTTCTAAAACCCAAAACTCCACCTGGCTCAAGCTCAAACACAGCAGGGAGCTGCTGTGCCTAGGCAGGAGCTGGTACCCCCACACAGCACCTCTTACCCAAGAGTCTCCCCAATACCCAAGGCCTTCTCCAGGCTCTGCAGCAGATCCATCCTTTACTCAGCACGTGTCTGAGGCAGCCGAGCTCACAGGAGGGCTGCAGCTGAACTTTGGGTTTGTTTCTGGCTGCCCTCCCTGCCTGCAGAGCTAACACAGACAGCTCTCACAACACACCTCTGTGAGGTGCATAGAGAGCAGGCTGGGCAAAGTGTCAGCAAATAAATTATTTATCATATTATTGAGCGGGTTTAGCTGATCAATACGAAGAAACCCCCAAATGCACTGAAATGCTTAGCAAGGCAAAATCTTTGCATCCACTGGATCAGCACACCAGTCTTTGCAAGGACTGGATTCATCTCTGGATTCTTCTGGAGAAGAACTCCCAGTGTATGTTTGCAGCCAAACCCTAACCCCACAGCCCTGGTGTCACCAGCCCATGGGCCACAGGACAAGCACTTCTAAGACTTGCCAGAAGTATCTTCTTCCTGCTTTATATGCTCAAATCAGGTTTCACAGATGACTCTTCATGAAAAATGCCTTAGTGGACTACAAATTCTGCCATCTCTTCCACACCTGCTCCAGGCTCCCGTTAAAAATGGCAAAGACAACTAGTTGTACATAAATAAATTATACTTGTATGGATAAAGCCAGTCAATGTGGGAGATCAGATGCAGCTCAATTACTGCCTCCATGACAGTAATGGGGAAAATACCCTGCCATGACCTATTGCAAACCCAAGAGAAAAGGCACTGGCAGGGACTGAGCTAATTGTACATAATTAAACAATGTAACTGCACCCTTTACAGTAATTTCAATGAAGTTCAATGATACACACATTTATGAATTTTATTACAACTTCTGTGATCTTCATTTTGTTTCATTTATTACATTTCTTATGGAGGCACGAGCTCTTTTCACTTCAACAAAATCTGACCTGCATTTTTATGAATAACTTGTTTCCATCAAATTTTAACCCAGCAAAGAGAAGGCAGCTTTGATAAAATGCCATGGAAAAATCCATCCTTGTTAGTTTGGAGAAAGTTTTCAAAGAATAAACATATCAGCATGGGGGGGAGGGGAAATACCAATTTTTGACTGACCAAAGTAAACTGCATATTAATCTTGAGTGTGGCAAATAGCTCCACCTGTGAAGGGGAAGGAAAAACACTTGAAAAATCAAGGTGCTTATTGCTTTGTAGTTTACTAGAATGTATTATTTAAAACAAATTAAGCACTTGGAGATGAACAACAACAAAAAAATTCAACTGTTGCAAAACAAAATGCTTTGCAGGACTTTTGGTTTGATGAGTGAAATAAAAAAATTTCTCACGTGGGGCAACCCCAACTGACTATTTGAATTCTTTCTCAGCTGAGCTGAAGCATCAAATATTTCTACAGCTCTGGCTTTTATAGCAGTTTGCTTCTCTTGGTCACAAATCCTCCTTTGCCACCTCCCTCACCCAGGTGCTGCTATCTACTATTAGGTCTCTCACAAAACATCACCCATTACCTTCTTTTTCCCTATTGCAGAAGTTTTATCACCGACAGCAGGACAACACTCATGAAACATCCTTTCAATGCCACCATAAGAGCACCCACAGCCCAAGCGCCACTCCAGCTGACCAAGATGAAACCACTGACATGCCAAGAGTGCTGGGGCTCATCTCTCCAGCATGTTTTCCCCCAAAGGTTCTGGGCTGTGCATCACCTCAGTTTGGCCTCAGTGATAACTTGCAGTGAACAGCTTTGACAAGGGGCAGTCCCTCAAGGCTCTGGCGTGTGCATAAAGAGTTCATTTTTAAAGATAAAATGGAATAATCCGTTTAACTTGTACCAGGGGGATGGCATTCCCCATTCACTGAAATACCTGGCTGCTGTACACTGCCTATGTTTCAGCTGTCTGGCTGCATTTTGCCATTTTCCAGTGGGAAAGTTTTAGAGGTCTCCTGAGGAAGGCTTTGAAAATAAAAAAAAAAAAGTAACAAGGTGAAAACCCCTGAATGAAAATATGAGGAATTGATTTAAGAATCTTAGAGGCAAAGATGATTATGTACCACCTCACATTTCTGGGATGAAACTCTGCCAGGCACCGAGAAGAGGAAGAGGAAGGGGAAGGGGAAGGGGAAGGGGGG